>PITA01007124.1:36121-94360 GCA_004023965.1 Spilogale gracilis
AAATAGAAGGCCCTTCATGGAGCTTCTCTATTCTCCCACAAGGGCAGGGAAGAGGCTGGGGCAAGGGTCCAGGGCAGTGATGGAGAAGCCCAAATAAGGGCAGGTTGGGATGGGGGGAGCGCTGTGGGGAAGGGAGGCGCAGGCTCCGGGCCAGCCCCAGTTGCATGCTGGAGGGTGGGGAGGAGGCAGTGCTTTCAGGGGCACGGGCACTGGAGCCAGGTGTGGCCTGGGCTTGAATCCCGGTCCCCTCCTTCCCAGCTGGGGCACTTGGACAGTCACCTAACCTCCATCCGCCCCCAATTTCACACCTGTCCTGCAGAGAGTAACGCCCCTCCAATCCTGGGCTGGTTGGGGGTGGGGTGCATTAACATCCCGGAGGAGTTTAGAACAGTTTGGCAGAGTGAGATGGTGCCCCTGGGGCTAAGGTCCCACTGTCAGGGGGAGCCGCTCCTCCATCTCTGCCCCTCCCCACCCCACCCATCTCCTGATTTGGTCCCTACAACTCCAAATCAACCTACCTGATGCCATCTTACACTCATCAGAGGCAGAGCCCAGCATTCCCATCCTGCAGATGAGAAGACTGAGGCCTGAGGGTTGAAGACAGCACGGCCTAACGTGGCCCTCTCCTCTGCTGCCTCTCCTGGCCCAGCCTCCTCAGTTCTGCCTACACTGGGCTGCGACCACCCTTTGCCTTGCAGTCCCTCCTCTGTGCCACCTTTGATAATACTGACCCCAGCTTAATATACTTCTCGGGATGCCCTCTGCGCCCAGGAGAACTCCAGTCTTGCTTGCTGACCACCCCTGCCTTCACTGTGTGTAGCACCTTCCCTCCGCTGACCCTCGGGGTCCCAGTGCAGCAGCCTCCCTGCCTCAATTGTCCCAGCCCAGCTGTGGTTCCCACAGCTGCAGCCCACTGCTCCTGTTCTTTCCTCAATGCCCATGGGGCCCTAGCTTCTCTGAATGCTCAGCTTCTCTGAATTCAGCTTCTCTGAATGCTCAGGGCCCAGGAGAGGTGCTGGAGGATGTCGGCTAGGCGGTGGAGGAAGGGTGGGATGCCAGGCTTCAGACTGGGACCCTAGACTCTCCTGGCCTCACCCTGCCGGCCCCAGAGTCGCCCTCACCAGCCCCCTCTTCTGTCTTGCTACAGCTGTGCCTGAGCATCTCCAACCTGGTGCAAGGCCTCAATGTCCACCTGGGCACTTTAATTGGTAAGACCTGGGAGTCCAGGGGGGAGGGGACTGGAACCTCTGAGGCCCGCTGGGTCCCCAAGATCCTTCAGAAACCTCCCCCAGTCAGGGTTGACCTCTGGGAGATCAATCATAGGATGACTGAACAATTATTGATGAACTCAAGGGGAAACTCCGAATTCTAGAGCTGAGTCTTTGAAAGTTTAGTGTGTGCGTGCAAGTGTGCAAACGTGTGTGCAAGTGTGTGTGTGTGTGTGTGTGTGTAGTACGTTCTGTTTGGAGCGGTCTCCTCCCCTGCCTGGAGATTCAGAGACCCTCATCCTCCCCTGGCTTTGTTCCCACATCTCCCAGTCTTCGGCAGACTCTCCCCCAGCACTTTGGGGCTCAGGCCCTCACATTTCCATTTCCTGCTGCACTCCTTCTCCTGGAGTTCTCATAGCTCCTCTGACTCATGTGCTCAACAGAACTCAGGCTCATCTACTTGCAAGTACCCCTGCCCCTGCTCCCCTTCTGAGGGACCATTCCCCCACCCAGAGGCAAGCCTCCCTCTCCTCTCCATCTGCTGTCAGGCTAATCCACTGATTTTCCCGGGGAGCCTCCCATCCAGGGAGGACAAGGCATATACTAGGAGAAAGCTCTGTAGGCTAATCCTCCACAAGCAGACCCTGAGACAAGATGTGGGTGTAAGTGACTTGGATGCAGTGGGTCCTTGGGGCATGGGTGGGGAAATGGCACATCCACACAGGGAAGGAAGGTGTGCTCGTGAACAGGCACTGCGGGGGGCTACTGGGGCTCACTCCCCCCAAGGGGCTCTTGGAGACAAAGGGTCCGCACCTGCCTCCTCCTGGAGGGGCAGGGGCTGGGCTGTACATCGGCCAACCCCCACCACTCATCAGGTACCTCTCCACTGCTCCCACGCCTTCCTCCCCGAGTGCAGGTGAGGTCCCAGGGCTCGCAGCCACCATGCGTGGTCCACACAGAAGCATGGCCTCGGTGTTGGCCTAAACGAGGCTCGATGAGGACTTCATCTCACAATCCAAAGCTAAAAGCAACGAGAGCAGGCCAGCCTCATCTTTTCAGTAGTACTCGTCAACAGTAATAACAACACTGTGACCCCCTACCTGTTCTCAGACCAGCCAAAAATGCTTCCTTTGTTGATTTGGGGGGTAGCATGTGCTTGGTGAGCCCTGAGAAGAATCCAGGCTTCCCTCGGTTTCCCCACACATCTGTCTGAAGATGCTCCAGTGGAAGCACACTTTGCTCTATCTGACAGCTTTGCCTGGGATTCTAGTGCTTTCCCTGGGTCACCGTCACTGATTTTGGAATCTCCAGAGTTGTTGGCTGCTGCTTATTTGAGGGGTAGTGTGATACAGCTTTGCTTTGCACCAGGGCTTTGTATGTACTGGTGACACAGCGTGGGACAGGCGTGCGGGACTGGGTGTGGAGGGACAGGAGGCAGGGGCCATGTTGCTGTGCGGCCAGGAGGGCTGGCCGGCAGCGTCCACGTTTATCTGTGGTGGGTTCTGCACTGAGTATTTTCACATCAGGCTCACTTTGGCTTTCTTGTGCCAATTTCTAATAATAGCCCCATGAGGTGGCATCAATGTTCCCATTTAATAGATGGGTGATCAGAGGCTCTGAGTCTGAATCCTTAGTGTGGGGTGAGAGTCCCCCATGGATGGACACACTGGTTTTCTCCTCCTTACATGTCCAGCCCTGCCTATATTTCAGGGCTCAGTTCATGGTCCCCTCATGGGAATGTTCCTTGATTACACCAACTCCCCTCAGTGCCACAAGCTGCCTAGTACCTTTTTTTTTTTTTTTTTAAGATTTTACTTATTTATTTGACAGAGAGAGATCACAAGAAGGCAGAGAGGCAGGCAGAGAGAGGAAGAAGCAGGCTCCCTGCTGAGCAGAGAGCCTGATGCGGCCTTGATCCCAGGATGCTGAGATCATGACCTGAGCCGAAGGCAGAGGCTTAACCCACTGAACCACCCAGGCGCCCCAACCTGCGTAGTACCTTAACAGGAGGCCCCAAGAGGACAAGGAAAAGGACTTGGAATCAAAGGACATGAAGTTAAATTCTGGCCTTGTGGCTCCATTGCTGTGTGATCTTAGGGAAGTCACTCCATCTCTCTGAGCCTATTTCAGTCCAAAAAAACCAGACTCAGAATTCCTGTTTTTCCCGTGCTGCTACCAGACAGTGAAGGGCCTGGCGTACAATAGACTCGACGAATGTTTGTCCATACGTTCTTCCTCAGCGGGGACCATCTCCAGCAAGGTGTCTTGTAATTGCGTTCCTAACAAAGGCTGGCTCTTGCCCTTTTCTTGGAGGAATTGAAAACAATATAGTAAAGGAAATCTAAGCTTTCAGGCCCAGGGGGTTGTTTCTATGAGTCATGGGTACCTACAGGGTGGGCCGGCAGGAGTCACTAGAAAGCACAGCTTAAAGGGCTATTCAATCACCCAGCAACACGCCTGGCAAAGTATAGTGTAATGAGTGCTAATATTTCCTGTAGCATTCTTAGCTCCCTTTTACAGATGAAGAAACTGAGGCAGTCCGCCTTGAAAGCTGTGCCCTTAACTGAGCTATAATGGCACTCTGTAAAGAAAACAGAGAAAGACCCGAAGTGACACTTAGCTTTGCTGCAGCTTTACTGAGGGAGGGATAGATGGGAGGCCGTTTGTCTCTGCAGAAGAAAATACTGAAAAAAATAAATTTGAGATTCTGGGCTATATTTTTTTCCCTCCTTCAAAAAATGTCTATATGTCCACAGTGAATATGTATTATTTAAAAATATTTCATGCTTTTATTTATCTTAAAAACGTGGAGTAATGTATTCTTTTTAGTGTCCTGTCCTCCTAGTCACAGTCACGTGGCCACCACCGAACTCGAGACACAGAACATCTCACCAACCCCTCAGCTCCCTCTGAGCTGCCCTCCTCCTGCTCCCACCCCAATCTTTGAGAGCCTACTGAGCTGTAGAAATGGAATCATACTCATACTGTATTGCTCTTACAGTCACAAGAAATTTCCAAAACATTAGAGGAAATAAAATTAAATCCAGGAGAGACATAGAAAATCCAGCAGGAATCTGATGTGCGCACGTGCAGACACACACACACACACACACACGCGCACGCACGCACGCACGCACACACACACACACACACCTTGGTCATCCAGGGCCTTTGAAGACCTATTGCTGAGAGCTGGGCTCTCCTGACCGTGGGGTTGAGGCTTCACCTGCCACGCTGGCTAGCCTAGCTGTGTCCAGAGACATGATTCCTGCAAGGGACTCGCCCTTTACAACCTTCCCAATCAGAATATGCTGAGCTTTGGGGGAAACTTCCCTTGTAGGAACTGGACTCTCCTCTGTGCCTCCCTAAAGGGATCCCTGAGGGTGTCTTGGGGAGCCCCTGCTCTGCGCTTCCACATTGCATATGGCCCCAGGGGTGCTTGCCTTTGAGTTTCTATAGGAGGCTGTGTGATTAGGTGGAGAGAGAAGCAGACAGACCAGATATATAATCCAGGGCACAACTGAACTCATCAAACTGTGTGTGTATGTGTGTGTGTAAAATGGGCTCCTATCTTACAAGATTGTGGTGTTGATTGAATGGGACCGTGTAAGTCAAATGTCTAGACCCGCAGAAATGTGAGCTCCGTTCTTTTTCTGTGGTTCCTTCTTGCTCATTTCAGGGGGAGTGTGACCCTTTGCCTTCCTTCTAGTTCGGGGTCTCTCATCTTGCACTGACAAGAAAGCAGAGACCCAAACTGTTAGAACTGTGTCTAAACGAAGAGTCAATAGGCCATGAGTGGCTGATTCTTGGGTGTGTGAGTTTTGCAACTAAAGATCACTTAATCAGAGGCTTTTTTTCCTTCCCTTTTCTGTTCCTTGGCCTGGGTCTGGCTACTCAAAGTTGTCCAATAGATTGAGTTTTCTGGATAGATGAGGCTTTGGCAGATAAGGCTAAGTACACCATCTTTTCTTCTTCATCCTGCTTTTACTGAGGCCTCAACCCTGTGGGTCCAGAGTCACAGATCCGCTACACCATGGTCAGCGTGCCCAACATCACTGAGGACTACATTTCCTTGGATATCAGTGTGAGCACTCCCTTGTCCCCTGCCCGGGGCTGGGGCTTGTTGCCTCTGGAGCCCTTGGGGTCCTGGGACATTCCTAGAGGAGCAGGGGTGTTGAAGAGAGAGGAGCTAGAATGGCCTCTAGAGGCAGGCATGAATGTGAGGCCTGGTGGGTGGGTGGCATCTGAGAGCCCAGGGTCGGGGACAGAGCCGCCACCCTACTGAGGCGACCGCTTTTCTCCTTGCCACCCACCAACCCCACAGGCCATTCTCTTCCTCCTGGGCAAGCCCATCGTCCTGCCTGTGGAGGCGTCCCACTTTGTGCTGCCCGCTGGCGTGCGTGCCGCTGGCGCCATGGCAACTGTGGGCCTCTCCCAGGACCTGTTTGACGCTGCCCTCCTGCTGCTGCAGAAGGCTGGTGCCCTCAACCTGGACATCACAGGGCAGCTGGTGAGGGTTGGACCTGCCGCCCCGAGCGTGGGGGACAGGTGTGCCCTGCGGCCCAGCCGAGGGAGGCGCTGCAGAGTCCAAACCGTGGGTGGGGCCATCTGAGCTTTGGGGCCACAGGGTGGCTGTTGGAAAGGTGGAAAGGGAGCCGAGGGGAGGCAAGGGGGGTTTGAGCTTGAGGAGTGGCTGCCCTGAACCGTGTTGTGACGTGGGGACTGATTTCAGAAGTCAGAGGACAACCTGCTGAACACGTCGGTGCTGGGCCAGCTCATCCCTGAGGTTGGTGACATTTTTAGTCATTTCAAGGACTGAGACCTGGGACTGGGGTGGGAGGTTCTCTGGCTGGGGGGCCTCTGCCAGCTGTGATCTGTCCCCCGGGGGCTTCGGCGTGTGTCCTTGCTGCTGCACCCGGATGCTCCCTCCCCCACCCCAGACATTATGCTATTTCCCTCCTTCTATGTCCAAGTACTGCCCTCTGCCTGGAGGGCCTTTTCTCCTTCCTTTCTCTTGTTCCATCTTCAAGACCAAGTCCAGGGGTGGCCTCCTAGGGGAGGGCCCAACTCCCAGTCTGGTCCAGGAGCCTCCTTGAGCTCCCATGACCTCAAGCTCCTGTCCTTCTCAGCACAGATCACACAGGCTGTGCCCATTTTTATGCCTGCCATCCCCTTCAGGCTATGTGTCCTCGAGGGCAGGGGCCTCGAGGGCAGGTGAGAGGGACACCCCTCCGTGGCCTAGTCACGTATGGTCGGTGGCTTGATCAGCATCTGAGGTACGATGCATGAGAGCCCACCCAGCCTAGGTGCCCCTAGGTGCCCTCCTCCCTCTCCCCACCTCCATTTCACAGGTGGCCCGCCAGTTCCCTGAGCCCATGCCTGTGGCACTCAAGGTGCGGCTGCGTGCCACACCTGTGGCCACGCTTCATACCCACAATGCCACAATTCAGCTGCAGCCCTTTGTGGAGGTCCAGGCTGTGGCCTCCAACTCGGCTTTCCAGTCCCTCTTCTCCCTCGATGTGGTGAGTGAGGTGGGTTGGTGGGGCTCACTGGGAGGGCAGCAACTCCCAGGATCTCGTTTCCTGCCTCACTTTCCTCACTTGCTCTGCTCTATCCACATCGGTCTCCTTGCTGTTCCTCCTCTATGCCATGACATTCCTGCCACAGGCCCTTTGCACGTGCTGTTGGACACTGCCTACGACACTCTTCCCTTAGCCCTTGGCATGGCTAGCTTCTCGTCATCTTTCAGTTTCAACTTAAACGTTGCAGCCTTTTCCAGCACGGCCTGCTTGGGCCACCCTGAGAAAGATGGTTCCTATCGGCCGTCTCCATGCTACCACTCTGCCTCCCTGGCGCTTGCTCCTGAGGACCCTGCCTGGTTACTTTAGTCATTGTTCACCTCATCCCCTGGCCTGTGGAGGTCTCTAAGGGTAAAGGCCCGGTCTGTCTCATTCACATCGTGCTGTGTGCAGGGCCTGGCACATACGGGTTCTCCACGAACACCTGAATCCGTCAGGCTGAGGGTGGGGGCCGGCGGCCCGCTGAGGGCTCCCCTGTGGCTCTGTGTTCTTTGACCTTGCTCTCCCTTTGTGCCCAGGTTGTGAACCTGAGCCTCCAGCTCTCCATGTCCAAGGTGAAGCTTCAGGGGACCACATCTGTGCTGGGGTAAGCAAGGCCTTCTGGATCCAGTGGCCTTGGCGTGTTCCTCTGTGCACTGGGCCTGCAGCCACTTGTCATGGTGTCACCCGTCACAGTGTCAGTCAGAGGAGCCTGGGAGGCAGCACGTGTGGTATGGTGGGTGGGGAGCGTTCTAGGCCCCAGCCCTGACCCTCTGCTTCCTCTTCAGGGATATCCAGCTCATGGTGGCCTCCTCCAATGTGGGCTTCATTGATGTGAGTGTGGGCCTGGGTCCTTCAGAGACCCCCTCCCTGGGTGGGGTAGGCCTTGAACCCGTGTTGCCAGCACCCCAGTGCCCCTGTCTGTACCACCAAGATCAAGCTTCCTCCCTGGGTGCCCGGGGACAGTGGTCAGTCAGGGGGCCCACCCATCAGATGGGCTGTCAGCCGGTCAGCCCATCGGTCAGCCTTGGTCCTTCCGTGGGGTCAGTCAGTCAGCCAGCCTGTCCCTGCCGAGAGCAGAATGACTGGTCAGTCCAAGAATCTCGGAGTCTATCAGTAAGTCTGACGAGCGAACGTCAGACGGTGCTGGCTGCTCCTTCGGCCACGTGACGCAGCTGGGGCCTTAGCCACCAAGCAGCCCTTCGTGGCTGGCCTGTCAGTAAGGCCACCCACCGTTAGTGCATCACCCGTCGGTCAGCACTAGCAAAGCGGCCAGGCACCTGGCGTCGGGCAGTCCTCCAGCCACCTGTCGGCCACACGGTGTCTGTCAGGCCGGCGCTGGCCTCGGTCTCCTCTCAGCAGGCTGACCCGGCCCCGGAGATAGCTGGGCTCCGCTTGAGGGCAGGACAGGGGTACCCTGCCCCCCTTCCCCGACCTGTGTCTCTGCTTTTTGTGCGTCTGTCTCTGTGCTCACGTGTGGCCCATCTGTCCATCTCTCCCGGCCCCTCACCGGAGCGGGCCAATTGTCCCCCATCTCCCCGATGGCACGGCTGCAGACAAACAAACTGCGCCCGCTCATGGACATGCTGTTCCAGAAGCCCCTGCTGGATCACCTCAACGGTGAGCCCCGCCCTCCGTGCCGCTGGGCCCCAGGAACCCTCCCGACACAGACATACCGCTGCTCCGCACTCCTTTCCAGCCCCTTCCCTCCTCCCGGGCTCAGAAGTGAAGAGGGTGGGAGCGGTTCAGCTTTTTCCCCTCCCTAAGCCTCTGTTTTCCCTTCTGAAGAGTGAGTATAATAATAATGGCTCCCCTTCCCTGGCTACCTGCCCGCCCCCAAGTCGCAGTGCGCATGAGGAGCTCACACAGGGCTGGGGGGCCGGCTCCAGGTGGTGCTCTGCCTCGGCCACCGGCCACTGGGCTGAGCTTCGTTTCTCCCTCCCCTCCTCCTGCAGCTCTCTTGGGCATGGGGATCGCCCTCCCCCACGTGGTCAACCTCCACTATGTCAACCCTGAGGTCCTTGTCTATGAGGTGAGTCTTAAGGTTTTCTCCACCCTCGGGGGAACGTTGGGTTCAGCAAGGCAGGGCTCACTCTGGTCCTCCCCCCGTTCCAGTACCAGTAGTGGGGTCACAGGCTCAACCAGGCCTGGGGCTGTCCGCTGTTTTTACCAGGACCATGCCATGACTCGTCAGCTGTTACGAGAGGGAGAATTTAGGATGTCCAGAGGCAGCGGTGCCAAGGTCTCGCCACCCTTTAGCCCTCGTCAGACATCACGCCAGGCTGCATCGGGGGCTTCAGTCATCCCATGATCTGTGCTCTGGGCTGGGCACAGCCCTTTGGTGTCTGGGGAAGATGACAGAGGAACGTCTTGTTTTGTGCACGAACCTTGCAGG
Source organism: Spilogale gracilis (assembly GCA_004023965.1). Classification (NCBI taxonomy): domain Eukaryota; kingdom Metazoa; phylum Chordata; class Mammalia; order Carnivora; family Mephitidae; genus Spilogale; species Spilogale gracilis. Next base: position 45,283 of record PITA01007124.1, read on the forward strand.
CTGGATGAGGGACGGGGGGCTTCCCGACCCTTCTAAAATCATCATCCCTGAAGAGAAGTTGTGGGCCCAGGCTGAAGTTCAATCACTACTGCCCAGGGGGAGACCCTACTACTTCTTTCTGTTTCACCTGGGATAAAGAAAAAAAGATAATATTCTTTCCATTCACTCAACAAGGCATGAGTAGGGCAGAAAGCTTAGCCAGAGTCTCTCAAGCCCAACATCTGTGTGCTATTCAGATCCCCTGAGCGGGACCCACTGATGTTTTTCCAGGGATAATGCCCTGGTTGCTATGGTCCCAAAGCACGTGGGAGACCCACCCTCCACCCTGCAAAAAAGGAATAGTTGGCACACATCGGAGCCTGGGCTGTTAGTGGGAATTTCCCCAAGACTCTCACAAACAGGCACGGTCAGTGGCTGACCCAGCCTGGTACTCACAAATCCAGCCAACGGGGTCCAAAGTTAAAGGTCCCTAGGCCAATATTCTGAGAGGATGGAAGTCGGCACTGCCCAACATCGTAACCACGGTCGGCCACTGGGCCTCGGGGGCTGCTGGGCACTTGAATTTCAAGTGAAGCTGAATTGTAAATTTTATTTAATTTTAATTGGCTTTAATTTAATAATGGCTACTGTATTGGACCACGAGCTACACAAGGGCAGGGACTGGATCTGCCTTGTTCCCAGCAGTGGCACGGGGCTTAGCTTTGAGCAGAGGCTGGGCTTAGAGCAGAGGCTCAATGAAGAGTTGTTGAATGAATGGATGAATGGATGATCAGCAGTCCCTGAGCGCATTTCTGCAGTACAGTGTAGAGAGCAGAGGATATGTGGGAGCTTCCTGGCTCTGCTGGGGAGACTTACACTCCGTCCTAACACAGTGCTGGTTGCCACCACGTCCACAGGCGTGCCTCAAGCCCCAGCCGCACGCTGGGGCTCTGCCTGTGTGCTCTGGCCGTGTCCCCATTGTAGGCTTGCAGGGAGGGACAGCAGGAAACTGAGGCTGGAAGAGGCAAAGGACTGTCCTCAGGACATGCCCAGCACAAGTGGCAGACCGGGAGCTCAAAGCCAGGCTGATGGGGCAGCTGGGGGTCCGACTGGTCTTCGTGTAGCCTCCGACCTGACCTTTTGGTTTTCTTTGCACTCCAGGGCTATGTTGTAATATCCAGCGGACTCATATACCAGCGCTGACGTGGGACCACTGGGAGAGAGTGGGCCAGCTCCCTGCTTCAGGAACTCTCTTACCTCAAGCCATTTGGGAAACTGAGGCAAAGCCACACTTAGCCATCACCAGTGAGCTGGATGATCCAGCCAAGCTGTTCGATCTTCACTGAGTGCCTGAGCACCCCTCCCTAGCCTCCCATTCTTCCCCTTCCCACTTCCCTCCCCTCTCTTCCTTTTCCCTCCCTCCCCCCTCCCTCCCCCTCCTGTGACTTGAGCAGCAGGACACTGGCTCCTCTAGGCTGTACCGACCTGTCCCCTCTCGCATTAAACATTTTCTCTTGAGCCACAACTTCCAGCCAGGCCTGGTGAACTTGGTGTGAACCTGAGGCTAGTTGCCTGCATCCGGTTCTTGGGTCCTATTTGTCCCTGAAGCCACCAAAGCTGCCTGCAGAAGAAGAGCATGTGACCAGGTCTCTGCTGACCAGATCTGTTGCCTCCCTCACCTCCCTAGCCAGGAAAGCTTGGATTTTGAAAGAGGGACCTTGGAGACACCAGGATGGCTGGAAGTTACCGACACCATGGTGACCCTTGACACACCATGTCCTCAGCTGGTGACATCTCCCCTCTACAGTGTCAGACCCCATCTTGTCCCTAGAACCTCAGAGGAACCTCACAAGGCAGCAGGCAGGCTTGTGGGGTTCCCTTTGGCAGAGGTGAGGACTGAGGCCCCGCCAGGAGAGAAGCATATCAGGTCTCAGAGGGGGCGGTGAGAGCAGAGGCCTAGGGCCACGCCTCTCTTGCGCTCCAGGAATAAGATGTCCAGTTCCCTCTTCCGCTCCCTAGCACCCTATCTGGAGCTTGTCCTTGGGTCATAAGCTTCAGGTGACAGGGACCACACTGCCTTCTCGGACAGCCCCCCCCCCCGCCTTACTCAGGCCACAGGCAAGTGTCTGTAGGAAGGAGGGGGCGTGCCTCCTGGGTCTGGGGCCTCACAAGCCAGTCTCAGTCCTTTGCCTCTAAAAGCTCTCCGAACCCTGCGGGTCAGCACAACAGGATGGCCTAGGGAAGACTGAGGGACGCGAATCCTGACTAGCCAAAGCCATGTGATTGCTTCCCTTGATAAGCTAAGCTCTTAGCCAGACAGAGTGTTCCTTCCTGCCTAGATATACAGGCTTCACGTTCTGTTTATGTTTCTCAGGGGGTGAGAGGTGCCTGAATTACCCCCCTCAAGAAGCAAAGCTTTTGGTACAGTGGGACGCTAGCCTGTTTCCCTCTAAGGGTTATGGGTTTCACCTCGAAGTCTCAGTGTGACAGGCTGAGGGGCCTGGAGCAAAACCAGAGTCTGGATGGTGGGGGGGGGTGAGCATCATGGAGAGGGGGGAAACACAGCTGTAGCATCCAGCCTTGTGACTGTCTTCAGGACAGCACGACTTGTATTTCATTTGGTTGCTTAGTTAATTCATTCATTAATCCTACTTTTATTGGGACTTCATATAGGCTTAGCCCAAGGCTACGTGATTTGGAATAGGAAAAAGATAAAAATTTTAAGATACAGATCCAGCCAGGAGAGAAAGGTAATAACTTAGGAACAGATTGTGAGCTCGGGGTCCAGGGTCCATCTAGGAAGTAGTCAGTCCAGGGATCCGACCATGCGCAGCTGAGAAGGGTCAGCATTGCCTTCACTCTGAAGGGGCGGGGGTGCACTGAATTCTTTTATTTTTCATAGAGTGGGATCAGAGCAGGGGGCAGTCACGCCTCACTGACCCTCTCAGGTCTGCCCCCTTCACAGATCCACTCCTGCCCCCCTCCCCCCGCCATGCACACACACCCTGCACACTTGCCCTTTAAGCCTTTGCCCCCAGGACACCTTAACCTGAATTGCTTTGCCCCTGTCCACCAGCTCCAGGGCAGGTTCCCCTGGCCACGCCCACACCCTTCTGCTCTTCAGACGCTGGTTGTTGCTATCTGTGGTTTCCTTCACAGATCCCAGCACATGGCATGTGCACATAAATATATGTGTAGTGAGCAGATCACATGTGTATACGCTGGCCCAGGCTTGCCCCAGTGCCCAGCCCCAGGAAGCCGTATGGAGACCAATTCCCATAGGCCGCTGTGGGAGTCACCTGCCACCTTTGTTGGGTCTCCAAAGCATCTGCAGGGAAGGGGAAAGACTGCACGGGGGACCAGCCCATCTTCGGTATCGGAGAGTGAAGGGGAGAAGGGGAGTTAGGAGGACTCCCTGGAGGAAGCAGCAGGTCCCGGAGGATGGCTGAATTTGCAGCAGTGGTGGGGTGGGTGTTGTAAGGATGGGGTAGGGCAATGCTCGGGTGGGGGGAAGGGAGGTCAGGCCGGCAGGCGGGAGCCCTCCTGGGTGTGCCTTGGCAAGTCTTGGCCTGGGATCTGAAGTCCCTTAGATGGAGATTCAGCTCCTGGGTGTGCCATCACTTGCTGTACGACCTTGAGCCAGTGACTTGACCTTAAGCCTTAGTTTCTGTACCTGTGAAATGGAGAAAATGGTCAAAGTGCCCATTTCATAGGGTAGTCCTAAGGTTTCAGTGCTCTAGTGCAGATCAGACACAGCTCTGGCCGGGCTCAGGTTGCGCGCACGGTAAACGGGCCCTCGTGTTGCTATCAGCAGCCAGAGTCTCTAGCTGGGTCACAGGTGCTTAGAGTTCCAGTTACAAGCGTGCTGAAGCAGCCCCCCCCACCACCGCCCGCCCAGGGAACCCTGAAGCCGGGCAGTCACCCATGGCCCCAGGAAAAGACTCTTTCCTTACAGTGATTTTATTTTGAGGGAGCTTGCCTCCTCTCTGTCCGTGAGAGCTTGGTTATGACCACTTTAACTTGAGCTCAGGACAACAGGGGTGGCATGAAAGTCCTTTTCCCTCTCATAAAGCCAAGGGTTACTCTCCTCCCTCGACAGGGAGGATGAAACAGCCTCAAGGTCACAGAGCTGGCGAGGGCAGTGGCCGGGCACGGTGGGGTTTCAGGGGGGCCGAACCTAGGCTAGGGGGTTTCTCCAGCCTCCCCACCATCCTTCCTCGCCTCCGGGCTCTCCCACCACACCCAGGATGGCCCTGGGGGAGGCAGGGAGGGCGGGCTGACTTAAGGCACACGGTGGGATGGGAGGGGGAGATTTGTCTGTCCCTCTGCCTGTCGGGGGTGGATCAGCAGGGATAAAATGATGCTATCTGCGGCCTGGCTCCCCCAGCTCAGGGCTCGGGTCAGGGTGGAGCCTGGCTGCGCGGACCTAGGACTTCTCTCCTCCTGTCCCAATCTGGCTTCCCTCCCGCTGCCCTCAGGCAGGCCCTCACCCCCTCTGGCAGCAGGGTCCCCAGTGTGCACTGGGCACAGTATCTTCTTCCATCTTCCAGAGCTCCAGGCTCCCCGTGGGGTGGATGAGGAAAACCTCCGTGCTCCTGACTCCCCCGGGAATCTCTGTCACTCTCAAGGGGCCCGCCGCCAGGCCTCCTAGGGCATTGGGAAAGCACATGAGAGGCTGGACTCCCAAGCCGGGTTCCAGCCCCAGCTCGATGGCCAGCGTGGGTGTGGCTGAGATCACCCTGCCTTCATTGTCCCAGGTTCAGACCTGGAGCGAAGCTCAGCTGCTATTTACAAGCTCCGGCGTTTCCTCCAAGAGGGTCCCTCTGAGATCCCCCATGGGGCCATTAGCCTCTGGTGCCCCCTGTGCATCTCAGGCGGTCCAGCAGTGTCTGGATGCCTTTGCACAGTCCTGGAACACTTTGCACGGCCTCGCAGCGCTGGCTCTGCTCAGCCCTCGGGCATGGGCTCCAGCACCCTCTGCTCCATGAGTCTTCGTCACTAACGTCAACTCCTTGCTTCCCTTCCTACCCCATCCCTCTGGTTCAGCGGCTTCTACCATCCAGGGCCAAGCTGGCTCTGTGATGGTCAATCCGCGGCACGTCCGTCTCCCCCACAGGCTCTAGGAGGAACCCCAGCAGCCTTGTTGAGGGCAGCACCCCAGCGCCCTACACAGGTCCAGCACACAGTAGTTCTCAGTAAACATTTGTGGAAGAAACAGATGAAAACCAACTACCTGTCCAGCCTGGTGGGCGGTGCTAAGGACAGGAAAGGGGGGCAGTGTGAGCCCCGGCTGAGGCGACCACACCCTCCCCTCCCCAGCACCCACCCTTGGGCACCCAGTTCCCCAGCCCCCCTCCTCCTCTGTGTTATTGACATTGGAACAGACTGAAGCATCACGTGAGCTTCGGGGCTCCTGTTCTTTGGGCTGCTAGATAATTATCTGGGCCTTATTAAACCCTTAATTACCCAAACAGCTAATCACGTTCCTGAATATAAGGACTTTCTCGTCCCAGTCATCTGCAGGCCATCCCTGGGCTCAGCAAGGTAAGGACAGACAGGCACCATCTGGGTAACTCTCCCAGGATGGTGTCTTCTCCAGCCCTGTCATTTTACAGATGAGAACACTGAGGCCCAGAGAGGAGAAGGGACTTGGCTGAGACCACACAGCAAGTGGGTGGCAGGGTCAGGGCTTGGATCTATGTCCTGACCCCGACTTGGTGACCACCTGATAGGAAGCCACAGAAATCTTCACAGAGATGCTTTAGGACTTAGGCAAGACGGAGAGAGAAGATCTAAGGGGCCTCCATGAGCTCCCGCCGAGGCTAAGGAAGACTATGGAGATCCTGTTTTGCAGGAGCTCAGAGCTGAGCTGGAGCAGTGGGGCAGGGAGTGGGCATCTAGGTGCTTGAGAGGCAGAGAGGGAGGAAGGGGCTTCGGGTGGAGAAGAACGTGTGAGCAAAGGAGGGGCGGGGATAGCTGGAGATACTCACCTTTGGGAGGATGCATTAAGAAGACAGTCAAGTTCAAGCTGTGATCTTTGAGACTGGGGGTGTTTGGGGATTGGGGGGAGGCTTCCTGGTGGAAGAGACAAAGGCTGAATTTAGGACTTGAGGATGAGCAGGCTATGGATTGGGGCAGGGAAGGGCATTCTAAGAAGGAAGAACAGCCTAGGCAAAGGATAAGCTAACCAGAAAAAAAACCCTGACATTGGCTGTCCCAGAAACATTCACACAACCCTGTTACTCCAAGCTGGTTATCCCTGAGTAGCCTTTTGTTTTTTAAGATTTTATTTGTTTATTTGAGAGGAAGAGAGCACGCATGGGAGGTGCTGCTCTCTTGGGGCTGGGAGATGGGGCTGGGGCCGGAGGAGACCTTCACCAAGCCCCTTGCAGCTCTGTCACCCTGACACTGAACTTCACCACACCTCTGGGGATTTTCAACAAGCTTTGGCATTGGGCAAGCAGGGACCCTGCACGTGCCCATGGCACATAAGTGTGTGTGTTCACAGAGGCCGAGGAATCACTAAGACTGATTATGTTTAAGCCCAGATAGATCTTTAAAAATGGAATGAGAGAGAGAGAGGTCACACATTCATTTAGCAAATAATGATTGTAGGCCAGAACGATCTTCCTGGCTTCTTAAAAGCTGACTGCTTCTCATCCTTCAGGTCTCAGCCTGAATATCTCCTTCTCAGAGGGTCCTTCCCTGACCACCCCAGCCCTCATGCCCTGGGTGAGCACACAGACGCGTGTGCTTGTGCATTCTATTGCTTCTCTTTAAGATTCAGGAGGAGCAGGATTATCTCTGCCATGTGCGCTCGTGGCCTGGTCTGTCTGGCATATAGTAGGCAGTCAGTAACTGTGAGGTGAATGAATGAACGTAGGTGTAGGCTCTGGTGGGGGAGGTAGCCCTGGCTGGTGCCCAGCTCTGTGGGTCCGTAGAGCCCCCAGTGGCCGAGCCTGAGGTTAGCAGGAGTCCAGCTGGAACTCCCCCTCTCTGGGTGACACAGGCCAGGCCCCGCGGTCCCTCCTTAATTCTGCTCAGCCACAGCGCAAACCTGAAATAAGCACTTGGCCTCCACTCGGGAGAATTTCAGGCCTTGGTAAGTAGAAGGGAAGGATTTCTGGGGGTCGGGCTTGGGGTGAGGCTTTTCCGGAAACCTGAAAGGAGGCCCAGGGATGTCCTTATTCAGTTCTCTATCACTGCCTATTAGACCCTTGGGTGTGTGCCTCAGTTTCCCTTCTGGTGTAGTTACATCTCAAGGGGCCTTAAGGAGCTGTGAGTTGAAATTTCAGGTGGTGAGACTGAGCCAGAGGAAGTGGGGATGCCATTGGCTGTAGTGTCAGGGTGGGGGGAGTGGAGGGTTCCCCCATTCCCATACTAGGTGGGAGTTCCTAGTCCCCTCTGCAGCCCTAGCACTGCCTGGCACTGAGCTGCCCTTGAACGTATGAAAAACAGCAGCTGAATCCCCTACCAGCCTCATAACGCAGGCTGGTCAGAACGAATCATGCCCACAGATGGGGAGACTGAGGTTTGGAAAGGAGAAGCAACCTTCCTGGGGTGCCCCTGAGGCTCTGTGTTTAATCTGGACACTTCTCGACACCTCTGGAAGTCAGTAATGAGGTTTGCAGAACTGGCTGGAGTTCCAAGCTCCTGGACCCGCAAGACTGTTTAGGAACCTGTTCTCTCTTGGAGCATGGGATGTCCCCAGGGAAACCGGGGCCGAGGGGGGCTGTAGCCAATTGTGGCCCCGTGGCACAGGAGGAGTCATGCTGCGGATCCTGCTTCTGGCCCTCTGCGGCCTGCTGACCCACACCCGAGCGGACCCCGGGGCCCTGCTACGGCTGGGCATGGACATCCTAAACCGCGGTGAGCTGGCGGGCCCAGGCGTGGGGCTGGGGCGGCTGGGACGTGGTGACCGCTCCTGTTTGCATGGCCTTGAGCATCCCATGATCCTCAAAATAAAGTTAACAACAATGATCTTACTCCTCTATTTGACCGAGGAGGAAACTGAGGCCCAGAGAAAACAGGGTGACTTGTCCGAGGTCCCTCCACAGATTGGAGGCCGAGCTGGAAATCTTGCTTCCCCAGAGCCATTCCTGGCCCTGATAATGGGCCTGGGGGCCATAAGTGGGTTGTGGGGAAGACAGACCCGAGCCAAACCCCAGCTCTGCCAACAATTTGCTGGGTGACCTCAGGCAAGGGATTACCATTCTGTGTTATAGTCCACTCACCTGTAAATGTAAACTGTAAAGAAATGTGAAATAGGGTGACCAGTCCTTACAATGAAATGTGAGATTACACTCTCCTGGGGGGCCTTTAGTAGAAGTTATTTGCCACCTCCTAGCTCCACGACTTTAGGGGAAATGAAGTCACGGCTGGTGCAAAGGGCTGGTGGCAGTTCCTCCGGCTCAGTCTTCATCCCCTCTCTGGGAATGGGCCTCTGCCACTGTTTCTGGCTTGGTGCTTTGTCGGGGGGCCCCAGCAGCATCTGCATCTTTAACAACTCTCAGATACTCCCTAGTCATACAGTTTCGAGAGTGGCTGGGCCACAGGATAAAGTCAACACTCTAGCTTGGGGTTCGGAACCCCATGATATGATCCCCAAACTGTTCCATCCCTGTCATGTCCCTCCCTACCCTCCAGCCTTGCTGAGTTTCTCACTCTTGACTCTCTATGCTGCCTTCCTCTCTGCTTCTCCACTTTTGCATTTTTCGTGGACTAGCCTTCTTTACATCTTTGTCTCCTGGTGAAAATTCCTATCCCTCCTTCAAGGACCAGTGGATGGGGCACCTCCTCCTGGAAGCCTTCCCTAGCTCCTCTCTTTCTAGACCAAATCCCTCCTGCGGTTCCTCCGCTATCTGTGTATTATGGCTCTTGTCACTTGTTATTGTCACTGCTGGTGACTGCCCTGTGAGGTGGAGGAGGGCAGGGGTGGGGCATGACTCTTCTCTGGATCCCCGAATCACCCAGCCCAGGAAGGGACACAGAGACTGTGGGCACAGTAGTGCCATTCATGAGTGGCCTGTGCCTGGGATGGCTATGAGTTTGGTCATGGGTAGGAAGGCAGCGGGGAGCCCAGCTAAGTATCTCTCTGGACACCCCCCTCCCATCCAGAGGTGCAGAGTGCCATGGATGAGAGCCACATCCTGGAACAGATGGCAGCTGAGGCGGGCAAGAAGCAGCCGGGAGTGAAACCCATCAAGGGCATCACCAAGTGAGCAGGGGAGGGGCTTCAGGGGCGGCAGGGCAGAGGGTGATGGGAAGTACTGTGCCCCGGATCTGAGAGGGCAGAAGGGAGAGCTGGGACAGAGCTTGGGGTCTCTTCCTTGCTTTGCTCTTGGCTTGCTTTGCGACCTCAGGTTGGTCACTGCTCCTGCCTGGGCCTCACTCATCCCCTGGAGACAATTCCTGCCTCGATTCCCGAGCAGGGTCATTGGGAGGAGGAAGTAAAGTTGAGAAGTCAAACTCCAACTCCCTGCATGCAGCAGGGGCTCACTAAATGCACCTGAAAATTTCTCCAATGACAGAGGCTGCAAGGTACCAGCCACCGTCTAATGATGAGGCAAACTGGTCCACTGCAAGTGCCCAGTGGGATTGATTGGTGCGGGCTGCCTGAGCACTGTGCACTGAGCAGGAAATGGACTATGATCAATTAGCAATGTCTGCCGAGAGCTCAGCTCAGCAATCTTGGTGGTGGTGTGGGGGGTGGGGTGTTGGATGAGCCACATCTTTGTCATCTTGGACCTCCACTGGTGGTTCTCAACTGTGGGGGATTTTGCCTCCAAGGGACATTTGGCAACGTCTGGAAACAGGGATGCCATTAAACATCCTACAAGACACAGGACAGCCCCTACAACAGAGTCATTCTACCCAAAATGCTAACAGTGGCACCATTGGCAAACCCTGATCCAAGCAAACCTCCCCATTTTGCCAATGGGGAAACTGAAACCCCCAAAGGGAAAGGGTGCAGCCCCAGGTCACACAGCCAAGTGTCCCGACTCACACATGACAGATACAAGCTGGTTCGTGTCCAACCTTTGCATCTCACGATGGCCCCACGAGGAAGGCTTATCCCTATGCCATGGGATGGGGAACTACCCAAGAGTTCCCAACATGGTGGTGGAGGAACGGGTTCAGGACCTGAATCTCAACTGTCTGGTTCTCATTGCTGTGGATGTCTGACCCCTCCCAGTATGAAAGTGAAGGATGTGCTGCTGCCTGTCATCACTTTGAACTTCGTCCCTGGGGTGGGCATCTTCCAGTGTGTGTCCACCGGCATGACCATCACTGGCAAGAGGTGAGGATGACAGAGGAGGGGAGGGAGAGAGGAGGGGAGGGAGAGAGGAGGGGAGGGGGAGAGGAGGGGAGGGGGAGAGAACGATGACCTTGTCTTACTCTTCCATGTGCATTTATTGACTACCTACTGTGAACCACCTGGGTGCTGTGTTTTAAGATGTGGATATTTGGTTCCTGCATTTGGTGGGACCTGAGCACAGACGATCACAGACTGAGCGATTAGTCTAAGGCAGAGGAAGCAGTAGCAGTGTGAGGGCAATCAAAAAAGCTTTGGAGAGATAATGATAGCTGAGTAGGGTTTTGTTTTTTTTTTTAAGATTTTATTTATCTATTTGACAGAGAGAGATCACAAATTGGCAGAGAGGCAGGCAGAGAAAGAGGAGGAAGCAGGCTCCCTGCTGAGCAGAGAGCCCGATATGGGGCTCGATCCCAGGACCCTGAGATCATGACCTGAGCCAAAGGCAGAGGCTTAACCCTCTGAGCCACCCAGGCACCCCTGCTGAGTAGGGTTTTAAAGGATGTGTAGGAGTTCCCCAAAGCAAGAGGGAACAGGAAAGACTGGTTTTGTGACCTTGGGCAGGTCCCATCCTCTTTTGTGTCCTGTGGGGGTGGTGCCTCTCACCCTTTCCTCCTCCCAGAGCTGCTGAGACTGAGAGCAAAGAGGAGACAGGGATAGTGGCCACAGTGGCAAAGCTGTCCATGATGCATGCTTGCCTGCCCCTCTAGCTTCATGGGTGGGAACATGGAGATCATCGTGGTTCTGAACATCACAGCCACCAACCGGCTTCTGCAGGATGAGGAAACGGGCCTTCCCATGTTTAAGAGCGAGGGCTGTGAGATCATCCTGGTCAGCGTGAAGACCAACCTGCCTAGCAAGTGAGGGGCTCTGTGGCTGGGGAGGCGGGTGGGGTCCACCGTGAGGGCTGTGAGATCCTGGTCAGCGTGAAGACCAACCTGCCTAGCAAGTGAGGGGCTCTGTGGCTGGGGAGGCGGGTGGCCCCTGCCCAGCCTCGTGCTCCCTGAGCCACTCCCTTGATCATGTGGCTGTATGTCCTGTGCCTAACTGCCTGCCACCTGTGCCCTGTCCCCATGCTCTGCGTCCAGCATGCTGCCTAAGGTTGTCAACAAGTTCCTGGACAGCACGCTGCACAAAGTTCTTCCGAGCCTGGTGAGTGCCCAGAGCCTGCGTCCATCCGCCCCCGCGTCCGGGGGAGGGCTCCGACCAGGGCTGGCAAGTGCATTTCCTCTCGGGTGTCACCCTGACTGAGGGGGACCCCGCAGCTGAGGAGGACTCTGAGGCCATAGCTGCCTCAGGGGGAGAAAGTGCCTTGATCATCTAGTGATGTCTGCCCCGAGCACAGAAGGCGGACCCCTTCCCGTTTGCTGGGGAACCAGTCCCTGCTGACTCTGCAGGCTGTGCTCAGCAGCTCCAGGTTCTAGGCCCGGCTCTGCCACTGACTTTCTGTGTGACTTGGGGCCTCGGTTTCCTCTCCAGTTCCTGTCCCTCCAGGGCTCTTGGGCCTCCCCGTGCAGTACCATTCAGCTGTGAGGAGTGAGGCCCTCCACGCCGGGGCCCTCAGCCCAGCACCTTCTTTGCTTCCAGATGTGTCCAGCCATCGATGCGGTCCTGGTGTATGTGAACAGGAAGTGGGCCAACCTGAATGGTGGGTGACCCGAGCCATGCCTCGCTCCCACATGGGGTCATCAGGGTGGCTAGATTTAGAAGCCTCCATTCCCCACTCAAGCGCCTGCCCCAAGCCCAGCCTGGGGACTGAGAAGGTCTAAGGTCTCAGTGTCTGTCCAACCCCTGCCGGTCCAGATGTGAAACCTGAGGCTCTGAGGGACTCTGGGATTTTTGTCTCATCCCTCCACCCAGTGTTCTATCCATGACCCCCAGACTCCAAGGACAGTGGCCATGGTGGGCTCATCCACAGACCTTGCACCCTGAATAGTGATCTTATAGTGATGACACCTGACTTTTTCCTTTGTCAAGGGATCTACTGCACCTGTTATCTCAGGCTTCATGGGGTTCCCTAGTGAAATGAGAGGAACCCCAATGACTGGGAATGAAGAAAACTGGCTCATGTGCTCAGCAGCGTGGCCTGGGACGCTTTACTCCTCTGAGCCTCAGTCTGACATCTGTAAAACAGAGCCAAGAATCCAGATCGCGCTGGTCTGTTGTGGGACCTGAGCCGCAACAACCCTCAGGAAACTCGCGAGCTCTGTGGCTGCAGAGTGATGCGAGGGGGAGGGATTTCCAGGCCAGCCACCGCTGGCTCCATTCTACAGATGAAATTACTGAGACCCAGAGCTGCTAAGCAACTTGCCTTGGGTCACACAGAGGGCTGGGGTTCCTGCGCCCCACCCGCTCAGATAGCAACTGGTCTATGCCAGCATCTCTGATGTGCCCCCAGCTGGCACCTGAATAGAACCCCCTCTTGCACAGCCCCCCTGCCTGTGGGCCAGATGGGCACGGTCACACATGTCCTGACGTCCATTCCCACCACCACGGCCAGCTATATCCAAGTGGACTTCAGCGTAAGTACCGGGGGGCCACCAAGGGCTGGGGTCTCACCAGCCTGCTTCTGCCAGGGAGGTGGCTGTGCTGGGCTGCGGAGTGGGGGGAGGGTCCCTCGGGCCCTGGAAGACCAGGCCCACCAGGAGAGTGTTCCCTGACACCAAGGTTTTCTCCCTCTTTCTGCTCTCAACATGAACCTGAGTGCTGAGCTGACTTCCGGGACCGCTGACCCCACACTCACGCCTTCTCCAAGGCCATCTGCTTCTCCCAAACAGTGGCTCACCCAGTTGTACCGATGGGAACACTGGGGCCCGGAGAGGAGGCAGGAGTTGGCTAGGGTCTCACTAGGAGTTGGTGGCAGAGTTGGGTCCTCAACTAGGTGTCCAGAACTCCAGACTAGGTGAGATGCCTCTTCCAGGATCAGGAAGAAAAATCCCACAACATCATCTCCCTGTGAAGTCTTCCTCCAGCATGGTTCTTCCAGGCCCTGTGTTGTTGTTGGCCGCTCACTTCTGTCTGAGGACAAACAGAAGGCACCTCTACAGCAACGACTGTGCCAACCCTCAGTCAGATTAACTGCTGTAACTTAAGCAATCCCATGAGCAATCACCCGTGGCTTAATGACTGATTTCCTTATCTTCATGGGCCTCAATTTACCCATCTGTACCCTGGGAGATAGCCTGATCGTGGCTCTACCATCTAGTGACTTGCTGACTTAGGGACTGGTTTGAGCATCACTTAGTTTGGAGGACAGAGTCTTGTCCTCAACCACAGTCCTTCATGGCCAGTGCTGAGCATCTCTCTCCCCACTGTCCCACAGCCTACGGTGCAGCAGCAAGAGGGCAACACCATCCAGCTTGCCGATGCTGGGGAGGCCTTCAAGTTCCCTGAGGGCTATGCTGAAGGCTCCTCCCAGCTGCTGCTCTCGGCCGCCTTGCTCACCACAGAGCTGACCCTTCTGCAGAAGTCCTTCGATGTGAATATCCATGATAAAAAGGTGAGTTTCCCCATAATGACAGTCCCTGCTTGGTGTATCTGTTCTGAGAATTATCCTGGGGCTGTAGGCAGCACCAAGACTGGAGCTGCGGGGACTGATTTGGGTCTCTATCATCAGTTTGCCCCAGCACCCACCATCTTTCTGTCCATGTAACCACCATCTACACATCCATCCATCCATCCATCCATCCAACTGTCCATGCAACTAGGTATAAATCCATCAACCTACAACTCTCATGCACTGGCCACCCACCCACATGTCTTATCCAGTCATCAGCCACTTGTTCACCCGCCTCACCATCACTAGACTCTATCCATCTAGCTGCCACCCATCCACCTTTCATATCATCCACACCCAGAACAGGGTCTGATACTACTGAATAAGTGAGTCTACACATCTGTCCTTCACCCCCCAAACACCAGTCTACCCACCCAGCTCGCCATTATCTATCCTCCTACTCATCTGTCCGTTCATCCCTCCTTCCATCCATCACCACTGATCTCTCCATTCATCCTTCCATCCACGCACCCACCATCCATCCATGTACCTTTGCCTCAATCCTCCCACCTATCAATCCATTCCTTATCCATTTTCCCATCCATTTATCAGGCCATTCCGCATCTTCTTACCTATACATCTTCCCACCCATCATTCCTTTCATCCCTCCACCCACCACATCCACCTGCCTATCTATTATTCGTTCTCCTGCATAAGTGCTCATCCATCCATCCACGCATCCATCCAGCACTTATTTGTTGATCCATTTCCCTTTTTCATCCAACATTTTCTCAGCATCTTATGCTAAAAGCTGTGGACATTGGGTCATGTAAGCCACAGTCTGGGATACCCAGGAGCTCCTTATCTACTTTATCACAGAGTGGTAATATTATGCTGGAGGGAACCTCAGAGGACTTACCTTTTAGAGTCAGAGAAGTTGTCTGTTAGGAAGGGCAGGGAAAGGCTTCAGTAATCCTAACTTTGCTTTTTTGTAGATTGGTCAGCTGCCCCCACAAACCACGAAGGCACTGGCTAGCTTCATCCCTAAAGTGAGTGCCCTGACTGCCATGATCACCATGTCTCCCCTGCCCTGTTCAACAGTTAAAGGGACAAGGGATTTGGGAGGCAGCTTTTCAAGGTCATATTTCCCTTGTCTGATGTGGAATCATCCCGATTTCTCCATAAAGTACTCTTTGGGTCCAGCAGAGAAACAGCTCAGATTTTGTGAGTTATACTTTCTTCGTCTAATAAGAAAGAGCTGGACTGCTTGTTTTGTTTCTTTTATTTCCTGATAGACACATACCAGCCCTTGCATGTCATGTTTCCTGTGTCCAGGGTAGTAATCACGTATTTCATGATGGACTCCTGGTTTCTGCTGAAGCCACACTCAGGGCGCTGAGGGGAGTGTCCTGGTTTCTGTAGGTAGCTAAGGCCTATCCCAAGCCGAAGCCCTTGGTGACCCAGATCAGGATAAACAAGCCCCCCAAGGTCACCATGAAGACAGGCAATAGCCTGCTGCACCTCCATGGCACCCTGGAGATGTTTGCTGCTCGGCGGCAGGGCAAGGCTCCTGTATCCCTCTTTCTCCTGGAAAGTGTGAGTAGAATCTCTTTCCCATTTAAGCCCTACCTTATGGATATTCAAAGCTGGAGTGTAGGATTTTAGTTGATAGCCAAGTAATGTACTGAAAAATCCTTAATGAATTCCAATTGTGTGATCCTAACCTCCTGGGAGCTGTCACCTGATGTCTGATCCTTGGCTCTGCCACTGAACCTTTGAATGGCTAGAAAAATCAACAAACTGGGGGTCAATGGCTGAGTCCTTCCTTTCTCTCTCCTCCCTCCCTCCCTTTCTTCTTCTCTCCTTCTCTACCTCCTTTCCTTCCTCCAACATTCATTAGCATATACAAGGGCTGAGAAGGGCTCACCCAGGGAGATATGGGAGCCTAAGAAGATCTCAAATCTAGTTGAGGAAATCACAGAGGATTTCCCAGAGGCAGCGATGCCTGAGATATGTGCTGAAGGTTCAGCAGGAGCTGGCCACAGAAAGGGCTGATGCTGGTGGTAGAGGGCACTCCAAGTAGATATAACAGGATGTGCAAAGGCTGGAGCAATAAGGTGGTGTGTGCAAGGACCTACCGATGTGCCAGAAATTTTTAAGAGTCTAGTCCTGGGGCAGGTACAGAGATGCTGAGGAACCTGGGCTGGGGACACGGGGAGACTACTAGATTCAATTCCTGAATGTGAGATGGGCAGAGAAGAAGATCCCTGCTTTTCCATGGCCATGATGCTGGGAAGTTGGTGGAGCCCCTGGTTTTACCAGCCCTTATGGGGCACCCACTCCCTTCTCCCTGCTTTTGTCCCCATCTGCCACCTGCTAGCACTTCAACCTGAAAATCCAGTACTCAGTTCATGAGAACCGTCTGCAGATGGTCGCCTCTCTGCACAGGTAGGATTCTGCTGCGCATGCTGGTGTCCTTATTCCCCTGCATGGGCATTACCAACAGCGCTTGGTTTTCTGCTCCCGGATTTCCCTCTGATCCATCCAGCGTGGCCCACACTGCCAGGCTGCTCTGGTCCCTATTCCTTTTCTAGAATCCTCAATAGCTCGCTCTTATCAGCACGATCTTTTCTCAAGACTTGGCCTGGCACTCAAGGCCCTTCTCGAATTCTCCCACCATTGCTCCTGCTCTTCCACTACGCTCTTGCACCGTGAGTCTGATCATGGGTTCATGTCTCCTTTTCCATTAACAAGCTTTTGCCCATGTCATCCAAATGCCACCTGCCACCAAGCACCCACCTCAGATGCCACCTCCTCCTGGAAGCCCGTCTTTTTACTAATAATAGCTAACACTTACAGAGCTCGTCTAGATGTGAAGCACTGGCTCCATACATCATACTCATTAACCTACTTCAACATCATACTTGTCCTTATTACTTTTCACATTTGTCTTAATCTTTGATCTGACTTATATCAGGTCAGGATTCTTTTGGTGCCAGAGACAATTCCAACTTAACTGGCTTAATCCCAAAAAGGAATCTTTGGGCTCACATAATTGAAAACTCTAGGGGTAGATCTTAATTTTAGGCATGGCTGGATCTCAGGGGCACAAAATCCTCAGGATCTCCCTCCTCGCTTGGTCTTTGTTGTCCACTTTATTGGTGGAATTCTCAGGTAGCCTGTGCCTGGGTGGTGGCAAAGTGACCCCAACACCAAGACAGGTCTCTTGTCCAATGTGGGCTGTTACCACGGCTGCTTCTCATTGGTTTATCATGGATCACATCACCCATCTGAAACTAACTACTGACTAACTAACATCTCTACTGATACCAGAGGTAGAATGTTCTGATTGTTCAGGTCTGGGTCATGTGCTCATCCCGGGACCCTGTATGCCTTGGAATGAGAGTGGAAAATGGGAGGTCTGCTACTGAACAGAGAATAGAACTTGGGAAGGTAAAGTCACCAGATGACCATCACTGGTGCCGTCATGTATTAGTGCTTACTGGAGGCTGTGCCAGGGAGGGGGTCACATGAAGGGTCCTAATCCTGTGTCCTGCAGGGATATGGGGCTGACTCATTGGGCAGCAAACCTCTGCACGCCTAGCCCTGGGCAGGAGCATAGACATGACCGGGAGTTCCAGAGGGAAGAGTCAGGACCCATGAGAAGAGGGAGTGGTTTGAGCTGTAGGAAACAAGATGGGCTGTGATGAAAGGTGAGGAGTGTCTGTCATTGGCAGTATCCAAGCAGGGACTTAAGAGCACCTGGTCTGAAGGTTGTATAGGGACTTCTGCATCAGGGAGGGTTTGTTGGTGTTTGAGATCCCCTTGATCCAGGAGCAGTGGATCTGACTGCCCTGTGCATACCTTGTCCCCCCACCCCCACCGCCACCAACCCCATGCAGATTACTGAGCCTGTCACGGGAGTCCTCATCGATTGGTGCTTTCAACGTAAGTATCTCAAGTGCTTTTTTCTGGTCTGGTTTGAGGGCGAGACTGTGCCTGTTCTCCCTTGGCACTGAAGGGATGGCCCCTGATATGGAGGCGGAGAGAATAGGGCAGTTTACGGTGGGGCTTGGGGCAGCTGACTTGCTGTGTGACATTGGGAATTTCACTCAGCCTCTCTGAGTCCATCTCCTTTTCTGGAAAGAAGCTGGACTTCTCCCTGGACTGATTTTAATAACACTGCTGTGCGTAGCAGCAGTCTGGGCTGGCTTGGTTGGCCCAGCTGTCAGTTTTATTAGTCTCTATAGCCTCAGGTCCTAGGACAGAACCTGACCAGTAGGCACCAACAATAATAATAACAACAATAGTACTTCCTAAACACTTACTCTGTGCTCTGTGCTTTACCCAAACTCACTGAATCCCTGGACATAGGCGCTATTATATTCCATTTTCACAGATGCGGAAACTGAGGTACAGAGAGGTAGTGAATGAATGACTGATCAAAACTACTGAGTTTTCTGTAGGAGCAAAATGGGGCCCACAGGTCACCCTCTGTGTCCTGAATTCCTCTGTGCCCGCACCATGACCCAAAGCCCGTATGTCACTCAACAGGGACTAAATGGAGGGGTAGGGCGTCAGGCCACAGTCAATCAGGGTCCGGCCCAGTTCTGATGCCAGGTGGACAATCAATGTCTCTAATATTCATTCCTGTGGTCCCCAGACCCAGCTGAAGTGAGGGTTGCAAAAATCTATTGAATTAAGTTGATTGAATGATGGGATATGGGGATTCTTTCCTTCTCTCTTGCGCCTAGGAGAAGAAGTTAACTGGCTTCATTACTGATTATCTCCGAGAAGCGTATGTCCCAGTCGTCAATGGTGAGAGTTCCAGTGGGCTTGGATTTTGCGGGTGTCAAGAAATACTGTAAGCAGGAGGGGAGGCCACTGGGGTGACCTCGAAGTCCCTTCACTGGTCCCAGATAAGGGAGGTTAGGAGGGAGTGGATAGTCATTGCCAGGTCTTTGAAGCTACTGTAGTCTGAATGTCACCTGGGGACAAAGGACGCTTTCACAGTTTGGGCCACTTGACTCTGGACCCCACACAAGAGTCAGATCTTGCCCCAGACCTGGGATGTGAATACATGGTGACCAGGCTTATGTTCTCTACGCCCATGTGGCTGGCAGAGGTCATGAATCTGTCACTGTGCTATTTCCCACTACTCAGCTCCGGGCGGCCAAGGAGTGGCTTCAAGGAGTAATCAATCAACTGCAGAGCCGTCAGCTAAAATGACTCTTACTGTGTTTCTCAGATGTGCTCCAAGTCGGGCTCCCTCTTCCAGACTTGTTGGACTTGGATTACAACCTGGCAGAGCTGGCCATAGTAGAGGTGAGGAAGGAGCTAAGAGAAGCCGTGTCAGTCAGTACTTTGGGCCCACAAGTGATGAGCAAAAGCCTGAGTCTGTCGGCCTGAAGGGAGGAGGCTTGAGGAAGACAGCAGCCATCAGTACAGTCCTGCCGCTCCCTTGAGCAAGATGCTGCCCCTCAGACCTTGGGAACCCCTTGGCCAGAGCTCCTCAGGAGAAAATTGAATCCTGCTACTTTCCTTCTGTGGCACCTGAGGCAAATCACTTTGCCTTTTTCTGTTGCTTAACATAGGGATGATAATTTGGGTGTATCCACCTCAGAGAGCTATTGAGATAATTCACCCAAAGGCATACAGTAAGTGCTTAATAATTATTAGCTTTACATCGCATGCCAACTATTTAATGCTGGGAGCATTAAATGTACATTTTTCTCATTTGATCTCTCCACTCCGGGAGGTAGGGATGCTGTCCCCACTTGACCGTCGAGAAAACGGACACTTAGAGATGCGAAGGGCCACAGGCAGGTCTAGCTTATCCTCTGCTCCTACACACCACCCTGGCTTCCATTTCCGGGCCACCAGCCTGAGCCATCCTATGTGATGGCCCCCCATCCCCACCTGGCCCTTCACTTCCTTCCAGAATGCCCTGGTGCTGGACTTGAAGCTGAACTGATCAGGACAGGACTTGCCTGCTGGCTGCCCACATGCCCCCACCCAGCTGTGCCCTCTGGAGGAGTCCCCGACTGGAGCCGGTGGGCCTGGCCCCCCTACTGCAAGTGGCTGCCCCCTTTGACAAGGAGGAAGCAGGGCAGGCCTGAACTGGGCCTTGGCAATAAACAGGAGAAAGATCCTCACCAACACCTGATGGTTTGATTTCTTTATTTGTAGTAAAGCAACGTCAGCCTTTTCTTCCCCTTCAGTGTGTTCAGAGCATAAGACAAGCTTGGGGTCTGAGGGACAATGGTCACAGCCTTGGAGCATATATGGAGCACCTGCTGGATGCCATGCTCCGGGCTTTACTTGTACTATCTCATGTCATTAACCCAACCCACGCAAGCATGGCCATCCCCATTTTACAGATGAGGAAGTAGAGGCACAGAGCCAACTCCCCTCACCAAGTCACACAGCATAGCAAATGGCAAAGCTCCTGTCAGCCCATCTCAACTCCGTCAGGAGCTTGCAGAAGCCCAGTGTGTTTCCAGGAGCTCTTCCTTATCAGTCTCTGCAATCCTCACAAGGGATGTGAGAACTCTACCCATTTCACAGATGAGGAGACGGAGGCCCAGAAAAGTAGAGCAACTGGCCCAAGCCTACCTGGCAAGTCAGGGGCAGGGCTGGGATTGGAATTTGGGCTTGGGCCAGTCTGCCTGGATTCAAATCCTGGCTTTGCCTCCTTGTTGCGTGTCCTGGGCAAGTCAGTTCATCTCTCTGTTTTCTCATGTGTAAAATGGGAATGATGGCACTACCAGCTTCTGCAGCGTGGTCCTGGGGTTTGAGTCAATCAAATGATGAATAGTCCTCATGAGCACAGTGCCTGGCACACAGTAAGTGCTCAATACATGTCAGCCACAGATGAGTTTTTGAGGCTGAGAGAGATGCGGACAGGTGTGTCGGGTCGGCAGGGCGAGGGAGTGCTAGCTGTGCAGACCAAGGGCCAGCTTGGGAGTTTGTGAGCGCCTGAGAGGGAATAAACAGCCTACGGGGCAGGGCAGTCTGGGGCGTGTGCGCAGACGGGAGGGTCCAGCTGCAGAGGTTTGTGTTGGGGAAAGACCTCTGGTGTCCATTTTTGTCTGGGTGTCCGTGCCCCGCCCCCCACCCCGGGTGTGGAGTTTCCGTGTCTCGCAGACATCGCTCGTGTGAGTTTTGGCTCCCGGGATTTGCCGTATCTGCCCCACCACCTCTTCTGAGACTAGCACAGCTACTGTTCTCCGCATGGACTCCGTTTACAAGTAAATGTTGTACCCCTCCAATTCACACAAGGTTGTATGTCAAGTATTTTACAATTAAAAATAAAAAAATTAAAAATAAAAAGTAAGTGTATGTTTATATATAATAAAGTAAACAACACATTTTAAAATAAGTCTACTTTACATGGACCTTTAAAATCAGTGTCATTTGCTAAAATGTTAAAAAACAAAAAAAAAACAGAAAAAAAAAAGAAGGCACGTTGGGGGTGATCAGTGGGTGCTCCAGCGCCAGTAGCCAGGGGGCTGTGTGTCTAGGTGTCAGCGCATGTGTTTGTTAGGATGTCTCTGTCTCCAGGGTGTGAGTCTTTATATGTGGGGGGTCTGGGGGGCCTGTGAAGGTGGGGGGGCTCCACATCTGTGGGTGGTGTGGTGCGGCTGGAAGTCTGATCAGGAGCCCGGCACGCCTGGAACCTGTGGGCCCTGGCAGGTTCGCCCTGGCTCAGCCTGGCCCGGACCCACGCCCCAGAGCCCGTGGCCGGATGCCGGGGCTGGCTCCTCGTCCCCCATCGCCGCAGGCCTAATCCCATCACCCATCATTTCCCCAATGCCGGGACAATGGCAGCTTTGAGGCAGACCTGGCAGACCAGAGGCCGGGGTGATCCAGGGCTGGCTGATACCCCACTTGGGCGTGCCAGAGATGCCCCCCACACTTCCCCAGTCCTGCCTTTGAGTGTTCCTACTGCACACTCCCAGTGACCTGAAGCCTTGCTCTCACCTTCCCCAGGCCAGTGCTCAGATGGAGAAGTCAAGGCAAAAATCTATGAGAGCAAGTCTGAGACCCCCCCATGGTATGACCAGGGGCATACTGTGTCACCTTGGACAAAACAGAGCTCCTTTCTGGACCTCAGTCTTCCCAAATGAAAGAGGGGTCGGGTGCTCTGAGCTCTAGTCTGATTTCAACATTCTCTGAGTGACCAGTTAGCCCGGATTTACCCCGGGGCAGAAATGGGAGCTGGGCTGGCCAGGGGAACCCTGTGCTGTGACCTCCACCTCGTCAGAAGGTAATGATGGAGGTTCTCGGCCCAGGGCCCTTGCTCACCTTCCATTCTCTCCCAGCCCTATAGAAGTAGAAGCTCAGAGAGGTGACATGACTGTCCCGTGCAGCTGGGACATGAACCCTGTCACCCTGTGTCTGAGCCTCCTCCTTCCTCTGTCATGGCACACTCAGTGGTGGGAAGTATCATCTCGTGCAAGGAAACCCAGGTCCAGAGAAGGTGTGTGGTTGGCTCAAGGTCACGGAGCAAGAAAGAAGCAGGTCTTTGATTCAGGTTTCTGACCCTGGGCGCACAGAGGTCCACTCAGGCACCTGCCAGGCAGCCCAGCCCCGGGAAGATGACCACCACACAATGCTCCCCCAGTCTGTGTCCACCCCAATCACCACCCACTCTGCCTTCTCCCGTCCCAGCCCACTCTCAACTCTGGGAAGGCTTCCCAGGGATCTTGCCATCGCCTGGATTTCTTGGGCACTCTGGGCACCCTTCCTTAATGCCCTAAAGTCCATTTCCAGGATATTTGTCCTCACAGCCGGACCACTCAGGTGAGGGTGGGCACCTAATTTGCAGATGAGGAAATCATGGCTCTGCAAGGGAAGTCAGCCAACAGTAAGAGTCAGGGTTTGATCCCCAGAATTCTGGCTCCAGAGCCTTCACTCTAGGAGCTAGTGTCTGGGGGTATTTGTCTCAAGTCCCTCTCCTGCTCTAATCCCTTCCTTGGCTCCCTATTCACCCTCACAGGGGCTCTCTGTATGGCTGCCCATCAGATTGCTGCCAGAGGCTAGTTCAAACCTTCCAGTTCCCGGGCCCCCCAGCCCTGGCCTGCTGGGCCACTGTGGCCAGGTGGGGCCTGGAGATATGTATTTCATTCCCATGGGCTGGGAGATATGTATTTCATTCCCATGGGCTGGGCCATCTCTGACTCTGCTTGGGGGCCTGAGACAGTGTACAGGTGTCTGGGGTGGGGTTGGTGTTTAGAGTCTGCTTTGGGGAGCAGAGTGGGAGGAATTGGGGGAAGATAAGTCAGGCCAGAAACTAGGGAGCATTTTCCTGCCTTCCAAGGGGCCAGGCTGGGCAGTGGTTATATAATGGGGGGGTTAGGTATCTAGGCCGGCTGGACTCCTGCATAAGCTTGGGCCAGCGGCCCCTCCTTGCCAGGCTGTGGGTCCCCAGGGCAGTAATGATCATGCGGACCCCACGGGTTGCAGGGGTAACTTGATGCGTTCACACATCCGGGTCTGGCACACAGCAAGGGCTAGTGCTCACTCTGCCTCCTCCTCTCTCAAATGAGTGTCTGAGAACCACGGGAGGTGCCCAGTTGCTGGGAGGCTGTGGGGCCACAGTCCCCCCAGGCCCCTCTAGCAGGAGAACAGAGAAGGAAACTGTGGTGTGTTCACAGAGCAAAACAGTAGACGGCAAAGCAGAGCACGTCACTGCGTCACACCACACGAGTGAGTTTCAGAGACACGGAGCATGAGGTGGTACACACACAACTCCGTGCACGGACCCTCGAGAGCACACGGAGCTCATCGCTTGTGTTGGATGTCAGGACCTTGGTTGCCCTCGATGAGCCATGACTCCGAAGGGACACGAGAGGCTTCTGGAGTCCTCGATCAGTAAACATGCCTCCGGCTGCAACTTCGGATCTGGACCCTTCTCTGTATGTGCTTCCTAGGTGAATAAAAAGTTGATTTTAAAACAGTGATGCAACTGAGTCACCTGGCTCAGCGTCTGAAGTCATCAGAATGAACACTGTGAGGGTAGAGGTTCTGAGGTTATGGGGTGAATGAGGCAAACACCATCCCTCCTCCGTCCCTCCTCCCCATCTCACCACACAGCAGTTCCGGGCTTGAACACCCAGAAATAAGGCACCAGGCTACATGTCACAGATTCTGACAGAAGGAATCCCAGGGGGGCTGTGGATCACAGCCAGCTTGGGGGTCAGGAAGGCTTCCTGGAGGAGGGGATGCCTGAGCCAGTACCTACAGAAGGATGGCAAAACAATAGCCAAAGTCTCTTAAATCCATACAGTAACCTGTAGGCTCCCGTCACCTCCTTGGCCACTGTTTCCCGCTGCCCTTCTTTCTGCCTCATAGGCTCTTCCCCAGACATGCCCCCGGCCCACCCCCTCTCCTTCTGCTAGTCAAAGTTACACCTGTTTCAATCAGAGGCCTCCTCTGACCACCATATTGAAAGTTGCACCCACCGCTGCTTTATTCTTGTCATTAGCCTCTGCCTTATTGTGTCATGGCTTTATCTGGTCCTTCCTCCAGAGCCGCACTGTCCAATAGGATATCTGAGTGCCTGGAAGGTGGGGTGGTGAGCCTCAGTTTGGTGTTGATTTTGTTGGTAGTAGATTTTGCAGACATCATCTGAGAAAAAGAATATATGTTGTCTCATTAATAATTGTGAATTGATTAAATGTTAAATGACGATATTTGGACATATTGGGTTAAATAAACTCTACTATTAAAATGAATTCACTTGTTTCTTTTCACCTCATAAAAATGTGACTACTAGAACAATGGCATCGTAGTTCTAGGGGTCACCTCCTAGAGGGTGGGGGCTTGTCCTTCTGGTTATTGCTGCATCCCCAGTGCCCAACAAAGACTAGGCACTCTCCGCAAATGCCCGCTGAAGAGTTTGCGAATGAAGGTAGGAATGGATGGATGGATGGACGGATGGATGGATGATGGATGGATGAATGAATTTCCCTCCATCATCATTGGCACCAGCCTCAGGAAGGAGAAAAAGTACGTTCTGGAGCCTGGAGACCTGGTCTTGGGAGGTGGCGGTGGAGTTGGCGCCCCTCCCCCAAGTCAGCCCAGAGTTCCTCTCTCCAGACCCCACAGCCATCTCCATGTCAGGCCTGGGGTAGGTGGGAGTTGGGATAGATTCTGTGCTGTCCAGGTGGCCCCTGGGGAGCCCTGAAGGGAGACTCCATAGGTGAACGCTCCGCCCTGCCCCCAGCTCTGGGAGGATGAAGCTGAAAAGCCGAAGCCCCACACCTTCACTCCCGCCCCTGGGCACTCACCCCAGCCCCTATCCCCTCCCTCTTCTCTCTCCCCCCAGAAGGAAGGCTTAGCCCAGGCCCGCAGGAAAAACCACAATTTGCTTCTGACATAACCCATTGACGGATTTCTGGCGGCTGTGCCCCCTTTGTGTCCCCAGAGCTGTTGTGGGCATATAAGGGCTGCCCCCAGGCCCAAGAGGGTGGAGGAGCTGGCAAGAGGCTGGGAACCTCCACCCACCCCTCGTGGAGCTGCAGGTGTGGGTAAGGCAGCCTGTGGCAGCCCCATCCAGATCCCCAACCATTGACCCTAAGACCATCCTGCTGTCCCGTCTGAGTAACGGGCATGGAAAGCGTTCACGCTAGGAGAGCACTGGGGCTACCTGGAGGGTGATGGGAGAAAAATCCCATTTTACTGGTGGGAAAACTGGCACTCAGCCAGGGGCAAAGGCAGGAATGTGTGGGACAGAGGACAGAGGACAGAACTGTCCTATGGACAAGGTTTGAGGGGTGCCCATTTTTCTTTATGTCATAGAAACCAACTGGTTTTCTATTGTGGGAATATTCCCTTCTGTAAGGGATCCCAAGGTTACAGGGAGCCGCTCTGGGGCGAGTCTTGGAGAAAGAAGACAGCCACTGCCAAGATTGCTATTGGGGCCTATGGCACCCATATGTACCTTCCTGTAAGTGAGGAAAGGTGCCCTCCTGGGCAAATGGTAGGCTAGTGACACGCGGATGGGTTTCCCTCCACCCTGGCCCCCTCAGCAAGCACCCATCCAGCACACAATCATGCGCAGAGGTCCTAGACACAGCCCCTGACTGCGTGAAGCTTACAGAGATGGCAAACAAGGACACAAACACATAATGCATATGGTAAACTGTGACAGGGCCTTAAAAATAAATATTCTGAGTGATGTCTAGTGACAAATAGTCTTCTTTAGAGAAAGTAAAAAGGGAGGCCTTTCCAAGCAGGCAACATGTATTCAGAACCTGGAATGAGGAGTCAGTCAGGCAAAGAACCAGGGGAAGAGCCTTCTTAATGAAGGAAGAGCATATGCAAAGGCCCTGGGGTAGAAAGGGGTTTGGCATGTTCAAGACAAAGGGGGTCGAAGAGGCAGACAGGGACCGAGTGGGTCATGGCAAGAAACCTCAGTTCTATCTCAAATGCAGTGGGAAGCAGGGGTTAAGTAGAGGTTATATGAGGGCTTGGTTGGCTATGTGACTCCATTGGTAGTTGCTCCACAAAGATAAGTCCCATCCTATGAAACTAGTAAGTCAGCCATACTCTCACCTTCCCTCTCATCCTTCCAACATGGAAGGCTAGAAAGCAGGGAGGAGAGAAATGGGACATGTTAAGTAATGGGTCCTCAAACAGCCACACCTTCTGAAATGGCCTCATGAGCCAATGAGAAAGCAGGGCCGGGAAACCAAGCTCCCATCCTGCCGTGCTGGAAAGGAAGGTCCCTCTGTCACTCTCCCTCAGTGACCTGGCAGGTGCACGTTCACCAGGGATGCAGAAAACTAAGACTTTGAAGTCAGGCACGTTAGCCCCGCTCTCCTGGGAGTGAGGCTGGACGGAGCTAGGCCAGGTGGGCAGGAGGGCTCCAGGCTGGTGAAGGGGTCCAGGGCTCAGGCGAAGACTTGGGTACAAGGGATGCCTCAGAGTTCCTGCTTCTGCCCCTGCTAGGTGTGCCATCAGTGATGTTGGGTCTGTGGTCCTTGTTTCTCCTCTG
The DNA here is from genome assembly GCA_004023965.1 of Spilogale gracilis. Classification (NCBI taxonomy): domain Eukaryota; kingdom Metazoa; phylum Chordata; class Mammalia; order Carnivora; family Mephitidae; genus Spilogale; species Spilogale gracilis. Next base: position 72,076 of record PITA01007124.1, read on the forward strand.
GGGTCTGGTGACTCCGTGCCAGGGGCTGCTTGAGAAGGTGGGCACACTCGCTCGGATTGACAAGGATGAACTTGGCAAAGGTGAGCTTGAGGGGGGCGGTCTGTGAGGGGTCCAGCTGCTGTGTAGACATTCGCATTGAACCTTCCTCCCTCAACTCTCCCTGCAGCCATTCAGAACTCGCTGGTTGGAGGGCCCATTCTGCAGAACGTCCTGGGGACAGTCACGTCTGTGAACCAGGGCCTCCTGGGCTCTGGGGGACTGCTCAAAGGAGGCGGCCTATTGAGCTATGGAGGGGTTTTTGACGTTGTGGGACAGATTTCTGGGTGAGTCCTCACACTGTTAATAGTGCTTGATATATAATGGTTGTAAAAAGTATTTTTGAATGAATGAATGAAATCACATAATAGCTAATATTTGTAACTTAATTACCACTTAGCTGGGGTTTTCTGTGTAACCAGCACTGTGCTGAACACTGTAAATTAATTATCCCATGGAATCCAGAGTTAGGACTGTTATCAATAGCATTTAACAGGTGAGATTGAGGCCCCCCAGCAGCCAAGCTACCTGTCCAAGTTCATCCGGCCAGAATGGTGGTGGGGGGCGTGGGTGTTAATCACAGCCTTACCTGCCTGCCCATGTGGGTGGGAACCATTCCAGGCTTGGCGGTGAATCAGTGCAAGGTTGCTCTGGATAGCCAGGAGGAGTTAGCTAGCTGAAGGCAGATGCAGAATGGAAGGAAAAACAACGGAAAGGTGTTCCAGACAGAGGAAACAGCCTGGGCAAAGGCCCAGAGGACAGAGAAAGCAATGAGCTGTGGGGAGCTGTTTTTGAGAACCCAGCTGAGCTGCACGCACATGAGTCTGGGGGGTGTGAGTGGGGACACAATGATCCAGGTCAGAGACTGAGGCAGCACGGAGTCCATGCGGATGGGGTGAGGAGAACACTTTAATTCACTGAGCTTCCAATGAGGACAATATCACATTTATTGAACACATGTTGTCCCAGCTTCAGCACCACATTTATCTCACTTGCTTTTGCAACGTTTACTAATATTGGCCCACTTTACAGTTGAAGAGACTGAGGCCCAGTGAGGTGAAGTAACTGGGCCCATAGTTGGCTTTATGGGTTACAGGTTGGGTGTGGGACACAGCGCGGAGACACTCTAGGCACCACGAGGCCTGCGATGGTCCAAGCACTAAGAGACTGACACTGGGGGTCGGGGGTCTGGAAGTGAAGGGCCCTCCCCTTGACACCCGTCCCAGGCTGAAGATCGAGGAGCTCACACTGCCAAAGGTGTCGCTGAAGCTGCTGCCTGGTTTTGGGGTACAGCTGAGCCTGCACACCAAGGTGGGCCTGCATGGCTCCGGGTGAGTGTGTCCCTCTACCCCACTGCTCCACTGGGGACCCCTACTCTGTTGTCCCTTCGCCCAATCCCACTGACCCCCCCCTATTTCTTCCCACTGTACTTCCCCTCCATATTGGTCCCTTCCTGGATCCCACCCCACTACCCTCCCCAGGGACCTCCATCCACTGCTCCCCAGGGACTCTCTCTCTCTCCCTGGACAGCCCTGCCCATTGTCCACAGCTGCGCTCGCTGGACAGGGTGGTGGAAGAGGGTGCAGGAATATACAAAACGGGGCAGGGATGCTGTGAGTGTGAGCAACAGGAAGGCATGGGGACAAGCCCACTCGCAGGACCACCCACCCACTCCTCAGGGCTCCCACAGCCCCAAGGGGCGTGGCCAAGTAGGGCCCCCTGTTGGCCTGGCCACGCCCCCAGCATCTGCTCTTGCAGCCCTCTGGGGGGCCTCCTACAGCTGGCTGCGGAGGTGAATGTGTCTTCGCGGGTGGCGCTGGGCGTGAGCTCGCGGGGCACGCCCATCCTCGTCCTCAAGCGCTGCAGCACCCTCCTGGGCCACATCAGCCTCCTCTCGGGGTGAGTCCGCAGTCTCCAGCCCGCATTGGGCGGCTTCCTGCGCCTGGACCATACAACTGGGCTCATCTCCCCGGCGCGCACTGGGGTGTCTCCTCGGTCTCCCGGGAGAGGCTGGCTGGGCGGGGTCCGACTTCACCCAGGTTCTGGTCGGTTCCGCCTGTTCCATCTGCTGCACAGACCGGCAGACTGAGACCTATCACAGACAGGGACTTCCGCCCAGCCCATAGCTACCATCACCCACTCCTGGGTGCTCGCCTTCTCTGCCCTGGCCATCCTGGACCCAAGATCCTGCCATCTCCTCTCCAGACAGAGCAGACCCTGGCCATCTCAGTTCCCTATCTCAGCACATCAGAGACCCAGCTGTGCCCCAGATTCACTGTGTGACCCCAGAGGAACTCCCTCCTCTGTCTGGGCACCAGTGTCCCCAGCTGTATAATGAGGGCCTAAATTTGATGATCCAGAAGGCTCTGGCACCTCCACTTCCGTGTCTTTGCCAAACTGTTCAGGACACAGTGGCTTTCCTACACTTGTGTTGAACCATCACTCCTGTGGGACAACTGAGGCCCAAAGAGAGCAAGAGACTTGCCGAAGGTCACACACAGATTGTGACAAGGATGGAGATGGGTTGGTCTCTGGACTCAGATCCGGGGCTTTTCCCCAGGGATGGGCACCTGGCCCTCCTCTGTCTCTTTGTATTTCCCCATTGGTTTCTACACTCCGGCCCATCCTTGTTGGGTGGCTCTGAGCAGGGAGGGGTAATCAGACAGCTCTGTGGTCACTCCCAGGAATAGGCTGAATTAGGCTTACTCCTGGCTCCAGAAAGGTTCTCCAGGGTTTCCAGGTGGGGTCTTTGGGCTCCCTAAATCCCAGGGGCTCCACCCTGCCCCTCTGGGCTAGAGGGAACTTTAGAGGGAGTAGAGCCGGGATGGTGTTGGTATCCTGTGGCCGGCTGTGTGGTTGCCACCCCTCCCCCCAGACTCCCCTAGTCTCCAAACACACCTGAACCCACCGACATGCGCTTCTTATCTTTGGGCCTCCCTCTTATTCAGTCAACAAATATTCATTCATCTAGCCCAGCTGGACTCCTGCGTAAGCACGAGCCAGTGGCTCACCCTTCATTCATTCACCCAACAGATGTTTACAGAACCCCAGTCTAAGCTAGGCACTCTTCTGGACCCAAATGTCACTTGCCTGTAAGCACTGGAGGAGATGAAAGGAACAATTATCAAATATATATACCAGACATGAATACAGTCCCATGTAATCTCGGCAGCAACAATTCTTTTTTTTTTAAATTTTTATTTAAATTAAATTAATTAACATATAGTATATTATTAGTTTCAAAGATAGGGTTAAGTAATTCATCAGTCTTACATAATTGCTCGTTACAACACGTGCCCTCCTTAATGCCAGTCACCCAGTTACCCTCCCCTCCAGCAAGCCCCAGTTTGTTTCCTAGAGTTAAGAGTCTCTTATGGTTTGTCTCCCTCTCTGATTTTGTCTTATTTTATTTTTCCCTCCCTTCCTCTATGCTCCTGTGCTTTGTTTCTTAAATTGCACATGTGAGTGAAATCATATAATTGTCTTTCTCTGACCCAGTTTGCTTAGCAAACACCCTCTAGTTCAATCCACATCAAGCAACAATTCTTTAAAGCGGGCGTTTTACAGATGGGGAACAGAAGTTCCCTGGTTTCCATGGCAAGGCAAAGGCAAGATTGAAACCCAGGTCTCCAGAGCCTGAGTCATCCCCACCGCCTCCGCTGGGAGAGGAGACGGAGATGGCCAGAGCTCCCAGTGCCCACTCTGCCCTGTCACCCCAGTTGGAGCCGTCCCTGTGTGGTGGCCACACCATCACCCTTCTCTCCCTGTGCAGACTGCTGCCCGCATCGCTCTTCGGGGTCGTGGAGCAGACACTCTTCAAGGTGCTGCCGGGACTGGTGAGTGTGTGGGCTCCAGGCCAGGCATGCCCCTCCCCTTGACTGAGCCTCTCCTTCCCCAGCTTTGAGTAAATCTGGGTGCCAGGCAGGATTAGGCTGTTCTTCCCTTGCACGCCTACTGGGTAATCCCATCCTGGCCTGGCCCCCGAGCCTCCTGGGTGCTGCCGGCCAGTCTGACGGTGGCCTGGCACCATCCTTCCCCAGACTTCTGGATCCTGAGATAGGTTCAAATGACCTGAGTCCCCAGCTCCTAATCCAAGCCCTTTCTCACCCCTTGTTGCCTCCTGTATGATTATTGATTTAATACTTTTCTTTAAAGCCAGCTTTGAATTGCAATTGAGTCACTCAGCTTTAAGCTGAATTAAAACTGAGCTTCAGGCTTGGCAAACATGTCCAGAAAACTACATGTATATAAATGAATATGTCCGAAGTCGAACGCATCATCATTAAGCTGCTCCAGGATGCCTGTGCGTGGCCTGCCCCAGCTGTCCTCGTTTCCTCCAGGGGGCGTGATGCATCCCTGAGAATAGCTGGTGTGTGCAAAGCCGCCTTTCATTGAGGCCAATGAGGGGGCAGTCTTGCTGGGGTCACACAGCCAAGGCCGGCCAGACGTCCTGACCTCCAGTCCTGGCAGGATCTCTTTTGTGAGTCCTTGGGAAGCATATCTGTGGGAGCCCGTGGTTGGCAAACTGCTGTGGGCTTGAAGAAGCCGTTTGGAAATGAAGCTCAGGGGGAGAAGGGAAGCCTCCAGCTGCAAGGACCCCAACCCAGGCCCATCACAGGCAAATTTCAACAATGCGGAGTAGGTGCATTTAAATCACAGCCCCTAACTGGGGTCTCCAGGACAACTGGGTGCAAGGCAGGATTTGTGTAACTCAAAGAGTTTTTCAAAATAAGGGTTGGTTTACTGGCACTTGAGATTGGAGGTTTCGCCTAACAGTCTCGGGTGTGGTCAGCCTGCCCAGCGGCAGTCCCTCCTTCCCGCAGGTTACACACAGTGGGGCCAAGGAGGGGTTCCTCCTGCCCAGCAGAGCCCCTCTCATGTCTGTGACATGCCCGACCCCGGAAGTCCTGGAGTTAGGGCTCCCTGAATATAAACGAAAAGGCAGCCCTCTCTTGTTTGAGAACAGCTATGACCTTGGGCACTTTGCCTTTCTCCCATCCCAGCAGTGGAATGAAGGGGCTGAAAGTAGGAAGGGGCTGGACTGGGTCGCCTCTGGGCTTCCTGCTTCAGGGGACTCCGATTCTGTGACTCCCTGACCCGAGATTCTGGAAACCAAACCGCCTGCTGTCTGTCCTCCTGGCCCCGAGGGTTTTTGAGCGCACACACGGTAGTGCAGCAGGTGCAGCGGGTCCAGTGGAGGGCCAGGTCTGACTCTCTGGGTGGAGGAGGGGGGTTGCCCCTCTTCGGTGTCTGAATTCTAGGTTGCCCGGTGCCCACCTGAAGAGCAGGAGGGGCCCGAGACCTTGGAGGGGGCAGCCTTCTTTGTCTCCTCAGGGGAGGGCACACCCCAGCTGGCCTCTGAAATGTTTCTGCCTCGTTCCCCCTCCGTCCTTCGAGGTTTTCTGAGGCGGCCCATGGAACTGGCCCTCTGGGCCATCTGCTCTGCCTTCTGATACCAAGGTCCAGCCTCTTCCCTGCCTCCCGCCTGTGTGTCCCCCCCGCCCCCGTCCATCTGCACATTCTGACTTGCCTTGGGCCCCCAGACCACAGAGCAAATGATTTAGAGATGAGGCAGTGTCCCCGCACTGGGCGGGGGCCACTCCTATGATCCTCTAACACTGGTTTCCTCCGGACTACAGCTGTGCCCCGTGGTGGACACTGTGCTGGGCGTGGTGAATGAGCTCCTGGGGGCAGTGCTGAGTAAGCTGGGGCCCCTCCCCCTCCTCCTCAGCCCTTCTCCGTCCTCCACCCCATTACCCCAAGGAGGGGCGGGTGCCAAGGGAAGGGTAAGGGGCAGAATTCTGAGACCTTTACTTCCTCCTCAGACTGATGAGGTCGCCACGTGGAGGAGGTCTCATGGTAGGCTTCTGGGCTGAGGCCGGTTCTGCGGGGCCTGGAGGCTCGGAGCCTGCAGGTCTCCCCCTGCGGGGGGCTGAGGGCCACTTGTCCAGCAATGGCTGTGTGTCTGGCGCTGTCAGAAGCACGAGGCAGATATTATTATTATCTGGACAGACAAGAGGACTGAGGCCCCTAGCTTAAGTCAGGAACCCAAAGCCCCACAGCCACGGTGGTCTCCAGTCTCTTTGAGCCTTATGGAGACACGGGTGCCTTTGAAAAATATAAAAAGACATAATCAGGTCAAGGATAGAAAACTTAGGGGCATGTGAGTCTCTATATGTGGTGTTATGGGAGAGAGAGGCTGGGCGATGTCACGGCTGGTGAAACTAGTTCTGGAAAACAGATATCCTGGCTTTGCCATTCTGTGGCTTGTGTGACCTTGGGCTGGTGACTTCCTCTGTGGCTTGTGTGACCTGGGCTGGTGACTTCCTCTGTCTGAGCCTCCGTTGTCTTATCTATAAAATGTGGATGACCGTAGTGTCTAAGTGAACATTTAGTGGAATGCTAGGCACTCAATAAATAGGAGGTGGGCTTGTTGTTATTGGGTGCTGGGTTCATGGGGTCTTTCTCCTTCCTCCCCTCTCCATGCAGGCCTGGTACCCCTTGGGGCTCTTGGGTCCGTGGAGTTTACTCTGGCCACGCTGCCTCTTATCTCTAACCAGTACATAGAGTTGGACATTAACGTGAGTGCCCACCAAGGCCCTGCCCACAGCTGGGGGTGGGGTGGGGTGTGGGGTGCTGGCAGAGGCTGTGTAGGGGATGCTGGGTCCAAGTGTGGTGGACCAGCCATGCTGTCTCCTCCCCTACAGCCTATTGTGAAAAGTGTGGCTGGTGACGTCATCGACTTCCCCAAGCCTCCCAAACCTATTAAGGTGCCCCCCAAGGACGACCACACATCGCAGGTGGTTGTGCCTCTGTACCTCTTCAGCACCATATTTGGGCTCCTGCAGACCAACGGTGCCCTCGACATAGACATCACGCCGGAGCTGGTAAGTGTGGCACCCTGCCCCACTCTGGCTAGACAGTGCTAGCGATGAGCTAGTCCTCTCACCTCTGGCCAGCCTTGACTCGCCCTCTTCTCTATGACTAGATAGTGTTGGACAAATTTACAGCATACATATGCCTGCTCTTGTCCTTGTGACCCTGTTGTCCTTGGCCCTTTACTTGGCTAATCTGAATCGAACCTCTGAATCCTTCTCTACATGGCACTCCAAGAAGTTACTTTCAATTGGTCAAAACTGGCATATGAAATATAGTTAGTTTTCCATCCCCATTCCATGAGTCCTTCTGGAGTCAAAGCCCAATTTTATACTAAAGTGTGAATGGTTAACTTTTCCATTGCTTTCTCAAAAGCAGATTTGAGTTGGAGAGAAGAAAACTAGGCTTGGACATTTGTTCTAAAGCTTCTGAGACCTCTCTACTTCCATTCTGGCTATTCACAGATATTCGGAAGCCCCCCAGAAACCTCACCCAGAGACATTTTTCTTAGTTTCACCCTTTTCAAAGGTAGTCAGTCTGAGTCACTATGGCCTCTGCCTGCTGCTCAGACCCAAAGCAACAAAGGTTGATCATTCACTTCCTGATGGTGGGGTCCAGAGAGCACCGTGAAGGCGTATGGGAGGTGGGAATAGGGCCCGGAGCTGGGAGGCAAGTATCTTCTAGCTGGAGGGAGGAGATAGGGAAGGCTAGGCAGATACTATGAGTGTGAGAATGTGTATGTCTAAGCAGTGTGTATGTGTGTATGCATGTGTGTGTGCGTGTGTGTGCGTATGTGTGTGTGTCAGGAGAAAGGGACCTCAATGACCATGCATGATAGCTGTGTGTTGAATGAGTGGGAATCCTCTGACCAGGAGAGAATGTGTTGGTGTTATCCTGTGTGAACAGTTATGTTCTGAAAAGTAGACGTGTGTAGTTCAGGGACCTCAAACATCAGGTCCGGGTGGCTAGGCCGTTATCCATGCAAACAGGCCTAACGGGGCTGTAATGAGCTAGGGAGCCTGTGCCCATGTCTCCGGCAGCTGCCACTCAGCTCCCCCAAGGAGACAGGGTGCAGGCCCAGTGTGATCAGGCTTTCCAAATTCTTAGCCAGAGCTCGGCAGATTTATTTATGAAATGTCTTGATCTGTAAATGCTGGAGACAAATGGACAGTTTTTGGAAATACCCTTTGGATGAAGAGCAGGGATGTCTGGGATCAGATCCTTGGGCCTTCAGATTGTAAGCTCTAGCAGAGTAGGGGGTTTTTTGTTTGTTTTTTTTGTTTTTTGTGGGTTTTTTTTTTTTGGCAGAGTAGTTTAAGGGTTCTGGAGTCAGCTTCCCAGGTCAGACCCTGTGGCACAACTTACCAGCGCATGACCTTGGGTGGGAGCGTCTGGTTTCCTATCTGCAATATACTGTAATGCTGAAATGAGCAAAGGCATGCAAAGCCCTTAGCGTGTGCCCGGCAAGTGGTAAACACTCATCCCTGGCCAGAGAAGGAACCCGAGTGTCTGCAGCCGTGTGTGTGTGTGTAACCGGGAGGGGTGGGTGGGTGTGGGCAGAACCACTTTGTGTATGCTGAAAAATTCCTGTCCTGTCTCTGTTCACCCCGCACCCCATTTGGGCTGGCGTCCAGGTCCCCAGCAGTGTGCCATTGACAACAACAGACCTGGCGACTTTGGTCCCTGAGGTGAGTGACCCTCTCATGGGCTTTGTTCACTGTGAGCCTGAGTAAACTCCCAAATCTTTCTCAATACGGCTCTCCAGACAGCTGCCATTGAATGTTGAGTCCAAATTCACACTAAAATTTCAACGACTGCCGCTTAAATTTTCCCGACAGCAGACTTTGCTCGGAGAGGAAAAGACTAGAGTTTAACTGCCCAGAAGTCAACCACAGGGCTCTGTCCTGTGGCGGTTGCTCCTCCATCAGGCAGAGGACAGGAGAGTCTTCCCCTCCTTCCACTTCATCTTGGTCTCGGTCTTTTCCACTCCCAGGGAGAAGAATCCGGGTGCTGGCCCTGAGGAGGGAAGGGAAAGGAGAGGGCTCAGGGAGGCTTGACTAGTGGGCATCCATCAGTGTGTGACTTCGGGGCCTGGCCTCAGCTTTTCTGACTGTTCAGCCGGGGCTGGAATGGCTACTTTCCGGCTGTGGGAATCTGAATTCATACTAAAGTTGAAATGACTACTACAAGGTTCTCATGTGGTAGCAGATTCTGACAGAGGTTGGAGTGAGGCCCAGGAGGTCTGGGTTTCTACAGGGGAAGATGGAGGGGGCAGCTGAGTTTGGGGGCACAAGGGACAAACTGAGTCCTTGGAAGGGCGTGGTTGGGGCCTCTGCTTCTTGGAGTCCTCGGCTGAAGTACGTAGGTGTCTTGGGCAAAGGAGGAGATGGGGCTAGACAAGCAGACAAACCTCCCAAGAGCAGGAGTTGTCATGGAGAGGGACCTGGGGGACGCAGAGGTGGCAGGAGCAGGGACCCATGCCTGCAGCGAGCTGGGCCTTGTCCCTCCAGTGTGGGGAGGCTGGGCAAGTCCCTGGAGCAGAAGCCTTTACTTGTGCTGTCAGAGCCCCGTGTGAGTCTGTTTCTGTGGCATCAGAGTCTGCGGGTACGTAAAGATGGAATCTGGTGATTCCCTGACCTTGTGAGCCTGCCGCTCTGGCAGTTGGGGCTGGATAGTTTCCTGGGTTCCAACATCCAGGTGCTCCTAAGCCTCGATGACTACGTGCCTCCCAGCATTTCCATAGTTCCATCATGTCGTGAATGTGAATCTCGGAATTGCCTGACTGTGAGATTCATTCCCTCAATGCAACACCACTCACTGAGCCCCTGCTGTGTCCCAGGGCCCGGTGCTAGGCGCCGGGCATGCAGAAGGAGCCGAAGGTGAAAAGTAGACCCAAGTGTCTCTGCTGCAGGAACTCCGTTCTGGCAGGGTGACAGACGTTGGGCACATGAATAAGTAGACTATACGTGGCGTCAGAAGGTGGGAGAGGATAGGCCGGTGAAGGCCGACGAGGAAGGCAGGGGCAGGGATTTTAAGTAGAGAGGCTTGGCAGAGGCCTCACTGAGGACGTGACATTTGCACGGTAGGCTGAAGGAGCGGAGGAGGGCGGCATGAGAGGGTCTGGAGGAGGGAACAGCAAGGGCCAAGGCCCTGAGGTGGGAGCGTGCCTGGCAGGCTGGAGGGACAGCAAGGGGACCAGTGAGTCCGCAGAGAGCGAGGGCCTGGTGGGTGGGGCGGAGAAGGAGAGGAGGGCCGAGGATGGGTGGCATAGGGCCTGTGGTCTGGCAGGGGATTTTGACTTTGAGACGGAAGCCTGATTCAGTTCCACGGGTTGCTATCTCCCCACTTGCGTGTCCGCCTCGAGGGGTGGGAGGCATGAGCAGGACTGTCTGGTTCAGGCTGTAATTGGAGCACCCAGCGTGGTGCCCACTGCCCGTTAGGGGCTCAGGGAGTGTTTGTTGACAGACTGATTCTATTACTGGAGCACTGAAGCTGCCCTCATGCCCCCCACCGCCCTACCCCTGCCTCTCTCCAGGCCCTGGGGAAGTTGCCCCCAGGCCAGCAGCTCCTGCTGTCTGTGCGGGTGAAGGACGCTCCCTCCATCACACTCCAGAAGGGCAAGGCCTTCATCTCCATCACGGCTGACATCCATGTGCTGTCCTATCGCCCTAAAGGGACCCCTGAAGCCCTCTTCGAGCTGAATGCGGTGAGTGGCCCAGGGGTGGGAGCCTGGCACTGGGGCCCTGCACGGCCCTGCCTTCTCCAGGACCCCGATTTGGGGGAGCAGCCTGAAGCGGCACAGGAAGTCCCACTGTCCCATGGTCATCGACTGAGCCAAGGCCCGGCTGCCCGCTCCATCACACACCTGTCTGGTCCTTCGGCTTTGCCTTTCTCGGATCTCAGGAATGACTCCCCATCTCCTCAGCCTCACTGTGCTCAGATATCTCTCGAGGGACCCTCTCGCTTTCCCCCCCAGCCCTCCACCTCTGCTGGTTTCCCGAAACACACAGTGGGAGAAGTGGGTCCCTCCCTGCTCACTCTCAGCCCTGGTCCCCCCGGGACCCGGCACCTCCGCCCTATCCTCTGCCTTTACCACCCCCTCTCTCAGCCTCAGGGACTCAGGGCTGGCAGGTCCCACCACCCGCCTCTGTTGGGCAGGACCGGCCACCTGCAGTGCCATTTCCCCTCCTTCCTTGGCTAACTCTTCCTCTTTCAAGATTTGGCTCTGGTGGCTCCTCACTGGGGACACCTTTCCTTGCCCCCCTGCACGTGGAATCCGGGTCCCTCCAAGCTCCTGGAACCCAGACCTTCTTCTCATGCAGCATCAGGTGCCATCAGGTGCCATGATGCTCTGCTTCCTGGACACCAGAGCCTTCAAGTCACCTCCTCACAGACCTGCAGGGACCCTAGCACACAGTAGGGCCACAGTAGGGATTCATGGAGGGAACGGATGGTAGAAATCGACCTGTTGGCCAAAGCAGACCTGTCCTCCTGTCCCATTCACGGCTAACCCCCACCTGCTTTGTTCCTGTAGGTTTTGACTTTAAATGCCCAGCTGGCTCCCTCAGCTACCAGGCTGCACCTCTCGCTCTCCCTGGAACGGTAACGTAGGGTCCCGGGCCTTGTCTTTACGAACAAGAATTCGGGGCCGACTAGAACCACCACCCATTCACTGAGCGTCAGTTTGGTTGCCCGTGTTCTCTCAGCCTATTCCTTGCCTGCAGGACCTGCCTGGGAAGGGTCGCTATTAGCCCATTTTACAGAGGGGACAGCCGGGGCTCAGGGAAGCAGGATTCTGCTGCATCTGCTCCAGTCCTGGCCCTGGGTGCTAAACTGGCAGCTGGGACACTACCAGCCCCAGAGACGCGCCATGGAGATAACTATAAAATGCTTTGTGATTTATGGGGACTAGTTACTTCTCTAATCTCTCCAGCCCCGTGATAACTAGGCCCCATGATAAGCATAAAAACCAAGACGGTGATGTTGGTGACAGTCCTCCCTGACACACGCATGACCCTTCACAGCCTGCAAAGCCCGGGCTCACGCAGCAGGCTGCGTCCAGAAGCCCGGCTGAGGTCTGGGCCTCCACTCTCCAGGCCTAGTGCTGTCAGCATGGCCTGAGGCCTGGGGACCCGCCTGTCCCTCCCCTAGATGCGATGGGGCTTTCCAGGGGTCTCTGGGATCTGCCTGTCCCGAGCCATTGGCACCCAAGGCTTACCTGACCCCATATCCGTGTCCCTCACAGGCCCTCCTGCTAGGCTCCATTGTCACCCCCATGGAGGGGGTGACAATGGAGCTTTGCCCCTGCCCGGGTTTGCTTCTGCTCCCTGGGGGCAGTTCACACATCAGCCCTTCAGGAAAGAGAGATATGTGTCCAGGCGCTGGCCTTGGACCTGTATTTGGGCCAGCTGGGATTCGTCAGTGCATTGCTGTCTTTAGTGAGCACCTGCTGGATGCAGGGAGCCCTGTGTGCAGTGTTTATTCTGTGGGAGGGCCACCCCTTTGGGAGGCTCAGAGGTGGCCGTCATGATGTCTCCGAAGGTTAGATCTGTTCAGATCCATTCTATACGTGGGAAAACTGAGGCCCCAAGTCAAGGCTGAAGAGAAGCAGAGCTGGGGCTGTAACCCTGTTTCCTGATCCTGGAGAGCTAGGCACGGGGCAGGCTGGGGGTGGACTGGGCAGAGTGGTGCGGTGGGTGCCATGGCCCCTCAGAATCTCTTTTCTCTCCCCCAGGCTCAAGGCCAAGCTGACCTCCTCCTTTGCCCACGCCTTTGATGTAAGTTCCTGGGAGGGCCAGCAGCTTGCCAGGAGTGAAGGACTTTAGGCGGGGGGTGGAAAGGGGCAGGGTGAGTCATGGGCCATATGCCTGAGCTGACCCCAGTCCGGGCTCTGCCCCCATAAGCCAGAGGGGGCAAACATCAGATCAAGTGTGCATGTGCGTGTGAGATAGTCATCATTTTAGGAAAGTGAACCTCATGATCTTCCAAAGTGTTGAAACCTCACAAAGTTGTAAACATCCAGAATCTCACGAGGGCTCAAAATTCTGGAATTTCACACAAGTAATAATGTTCCTGAACTTGGAAAGCTCTAACATTTCAGAGCCTCACAGAGCCCTGGTGTCTCAGAGTTTTGAGGTTCTGGAGTCCCACAATAGTCTCAGGTTCTAGAACATTCTAAGGCTCCCAAAATGGATAGGAAACTAAGAGAAGACCACTCAAAGTTCTATTGGAGCTGGGAAAGCTTTCTCCTCCTTCTCAGGCACTGCCTCATCTAGGCCCCATAGACCCTTCTCCTATGGGCAGCTCTTCCAAGCTCATGAGTCTGCATGAAGCTGTTCTAAATCGGAGTCCCATTTGGGGTCATTGATGGACAGCCACCCCAGGGGGCCCTGTGCCCACCAGGAATATGTCCTCAGGGTTGGGGGAGGCTTAGCAGCTGGACCTCCGGATTCCCTGCCCGGGAAGGGATGTGCTGCTCCTGGCGAAGCCACACCTCCCAGCCTTCCCTGTGCTCTGTTGCAGGCTACTCTATTAGAAGAATGGCTCAGTGATGTGGTCCGGGTGGCCTACGTGCCGAAGCTCAACGGTAGGGGTGGACTTTGCTCTCTTCTTGGAAACATAGAATGTCTGAAATCACATTGTCCATTGTTCTGATAGAGACACTGAGGGAACACTGGAGGGATCCCATTTCTAAGATGTAGAAACTGAGGCACTAACGTTTTCATTCAAACCACATTGATTACCACCTCCACCACGCAGACCCTGGGCCCTGAAAGCTGTCTGACTGATATTCTGTTCTCAAGCTCACAGTCCAGAAGGAAATAGTCATATAAACAAATGATTAACATATAGATGACTCAGAGTATGCAAGGGACTGACAGAACCTTGCACTGACAGAACCTGAAGGGAGCCACTAATGACAATTCAGAAAAGGAACATTTTTGTTTGGGTTTAGTAGGATGAGTAGGAGTCTGCCAATCAGAAAAACGGAGTCCCCAAGAACAGAAATGGCTGGCTCAAGGAAACTGATCTCAGCCCCCTACATACCTTTGCTCTCAATCATTTCCTCCTCACAGTGGATCTGGAAGTTGGAATTCCCCTGCCTAAGGTCCTCAATGTCAATTTTGCCAATGCAGCCCTGGAGATTATCGAGGTAAGCTTCTCACACAGGCGTGGCCTTGATGGACCTTTAGCTCAAGCAGAGGGGAATGCCGTGCCTCCCCATCTGGTCTGTCCTTGCACCGTTTTCTGAGTTGCTCAGGGCATTACAAGTTGCTTCACCTGGGAATGTCAAACATACTACATGTGCTGCAACTCCTTCCTCACTCACCCCCAGCAGACATCGTCAGTTGATCACAGAGTCTTCTCCTGTTGAATGCAGACACGAGTCTGACCTATAGGATGGGATCTCAGATTCACTCAGAGTCCCAGCTCCCCTGGCCCAGGGGGAGCAAATCCACGTCCCATCCTTCCTTTATCCTGTGCCTGTGGCAGGCATGGCTAATAGATCATGACATTTTTTCTTGCTGAATATCAACATGGCCTCACTGTCCTTTTCAATCCAGTACCACTTTCAGTCTTGGAACAGCTCTGGGAGGTGGACAGATTAAGGAGTAGTGGATCCATTTCTCAGATGAGGATCAGGGATGAAAGAGGTCAGATGTCTGGCCCAAGGCCACTTGGAAAATTAGCAGGAGAAACGGCGCTTGAACTTGGGTCTCTTGACTTAAGCTCTGAAGTCAGTGACTTCTTCCACACTAGATGTCATTCATTCATCATTCACTCACTTGTTCATGCATTCAGTTAACGAGTGCCTGCTGGGTTCTAGGTTCAGTGCTAACCCCAGGGCAGGGTACGGGGCTGGGAAGTGGGAAGGGTTGGGGGGGCGACATGGAGACAGCAGGGGTGAGGACATGGCTGGTGGTCTAACTGAGAACCGTTGCCCCTTGCAGAATGCTGTTGTGCTGACCGTGGCTTCCTGAAGCTGACAATGGCCACCTGCCCTCCCCATTGACTTCCAGAGTCTGTGCACCTGCCCACTCGGCCTCAGTTTCCCTCCCAGTCTCTAGCCTGTGTTGGTGACAGTGTTAGTGTCCCTTATCCACCCAGGACCACCCAGGTGCTCTGGCGCTGCAGCTCTGCACCCAGTCTGGGGTGGGGACTGCAGGGCTGGCCCCAGGACTCTGCCTCAAACAGCTCTCTGGCCTCAATGGAGAGCTCCCAGCTTTCAATAAACTGCTCTGCTCTCTCAGCACCGCCCGGCTGGTTTGTTCCCCAGCACATGGGGGCTGTCTTGGCCTCCGTGTGGGACCCTTGCCAGCTCCAGGCCGCGGGTCCCGGAGGGTGAGGGACTTGGGACCTAGTCCTTGTAGCTTTGCCTTCCAAACTTACCTGGTTGGCCTGGGAAGCCACTGTGCCTTATCCTGCCTTCCTGCACCTCTGCCTCAGGCTCTTTGTGCCCCCCTCCCCTGGCCGCTGCTCCCCTCCCATCTTGAGTTTTCTAAGTACCTCTATCTTTCACTCTGTGTCTCTGAGTCTGTCTGATTCTGTATCTGTCTGTCTCTGCCTGTCTGACTTTGGGACACTTCTCAGAAGTGACTTGTGAGCAGGAGGATGAATAGGAGTTTTTTTTAGAAAGAAAAGGAGGCAGCATTCCTGGGAGGAAGGATGACCTGGCCGTGCCCTGGCGGGATCCGGACTGGCTGCCCACCAGTGGTGGGCTTGCCTCAGGATAGGCCTCCTAGCAAACTGCACCAATGCTCATAGTGCGATGGGGAAACTGAGGCCAGAGAGGGGCCTGGCCCAAGACCACACCGTGGTGGAGTTCTGCCTCAGTGCTGGGCTCCCCATCTGTGAAATGGGAGCACTGCAGGACTCACTTGTAGGTCATTTGAGGATTAAATGAGAAAGTCATCATCGAGTAGGGAGAAGCGAGCCTGGCGTGCGGCAGACGCGTGTGCTGGGTGGCCAGGCCCTCGCGTGGCACTCCCCTCTTCCTGGAGCAGCACCCCTCGCCCACGTGTGCCTGGTGGACTCTTGCCGGCCCCCCACACACTGGGCACCTGCAGGCTTCGGCTTCACTGTACTATAGGCAGGGTCCGTTACGGTGCGTACTGGGTCATTGCATCTCGGTCCCACCTTCCCAGTCGACCAAGAGTGCTGCTAAGTCAGGGACGGTATCCGCTTCATCACAGGGAGTCCCGTGGCTCCTGGCATAGCTGTGGGAGCAGCTTATCTCCACTGAGTGCGAACTGTATATCAGTCTTGGCATTACATGCCTGACACCCCTTACCTTAGTGAATTTTCACAGTGATCATCATCAGGGGATGTGATGGCTCTATTTTATAGAGGAGGACACTGAGGCTCAGAGAAATAGAACTGGCCAGCCCCGAAGTGATAGAGCCAGGATTTGAACTAGATCTTTCTGACCCTAGTTCTAAAGCCTAGGCTTTTCTCTGCGATGCTATGAAGTATTTGTGGTACTTACTATGTTTCCTGTTCCAAGTACTTTATTTTTTTTTTTTAAGATTTTTTTTATTTGACAGCCAGAGAGGGAACACAAGCAGAGGGAGTGAGAGAGGGAGAAGTAGGCTTCCTGCGGAGCAGGGAGCCTGATGTGGGACTTGATCCCGGGTCTCCGGGATCATGACCTGAGTCGAAGGCAGTCGCTTAACCAACTGAGCCCCCCAGGCACCCCCCAAGTGCTTTAGATATGTTATGTTTCGACTACTTGAATCAACCCTGCTTTCTATGAGCTGTTTTTACCCTCAATCCATAGTTGAGGACTCTGAGACACGGAGAGGTTAAGTGACCGGCCACCGGCCCAACACTGCTAAGAAGTGACAAGGTCACACTCCGTGACTGCAGAGCCCAAGCTCTGCACCTTTGCACTTCGAGTAGGGGGATGAAGTCAGACGTGTAGGGAGACCCTCGCAGGCAGCCCCCTTGCAGCCCTGGCAGCTGATGGCTCCCAAGCAAAACCCGGCTGTAGGAGGGGGAAATAATGGGAGTAGTTCTGTTTCCTGGTCCCTCGGCCCCCTGCACCAGCCCCCACACGGCCCCCTGTAGGACTGTGTCACCTTTGTGTGAATCAGTCACCTCCCGGGGCCTGGTTGCTTCAGCCCCAGACAAAGGTGCCTCTTGGACACTAATCCCAGATGATCTCCCTGGCGCCAAAGTGGTACTAATCCTCTTGGGGCTCCAGGGGACAGGCCAGCTTCGTGGCTACCAGGGTCTGGCGGTCTGGTGGGGCCTCAGGACCGGGGAGGGCCCGGAGCCTTAGGGACAGACACTAGCCAACCACCTTCCCGTGTGCAGGGGGTGGGGGGCGGTGCACAGAGCACCATTGCCTTCTTGCATTGTATTTGTTTTCAAATGTAAAATATTTGCTTAACAAGAATTTATATCACACTAAATGCCAAACAATGGGGAGCCAAAAAGGGGGCTGCTGTTTACTGAGCTCCCCCACACAAGGCCCTAGAGCCCTACCAGCCCCCACAGGAGATCACGGAGCCCAGGGCTGGGGCTGAAGCCCCTCCTCACACTGTTCACGGCTTGCTCAGGTTTGCTGCCACAAGGAACCAGCAGGGACCTGGATGGCAAGATAAAAATGCCACCTGCTAAGCATTCCTTGTGTGTCGGGCCCTGTTCTTGGTTCCACAAGTGATTAAGTCTCTCCATCCTCACAACACCCTTCCGAGGTGGACCCATTCTAGTCACCATCTCAAAACTGAAGAATCAGAGGCTTGGAGAGAAATGGCAGCAGAACTCCAATGCAGCATCCAGTTCCAAAGCCTCTTCATGGATGCACTCACTGCAGATGAGGAAACTGAGTCCCAGAGTGGGGCAGGCTGGGGGGTAGTGATGATAGTGAGCTTGGCAGGACTTGATGCCCCTGCTGCCTCCTGGGAGAGGGGAAGAGGCAATGTCCTTGCAGAATTCAGGGAAACACCTTTATTCTCAGCCTGATATGACAGCCGGCCCTGAAAGGGAGAAAGAAATGTCCTCTCACCCCCTGAGGAGCTCCCAGGAAGACCTGGTGGGGGCAGGGAGGAGGTAGCATCAATGAAACATAGAGGCAGGACCCTGATGGGGGCTAGGGCGTGAGAAGCAAGGACTCGGAGAACTCCTCGCCCAGCAGAGAGTGAGAGCACACATTCATTCATTCCCTACAGTGAAGTTTGTGCCTGTACTGGCTGGGAGTAGGGCACAGGCCTGGTTTGCCCAGAGCAACACCATCTCTTATGGGCTGCAGAGGGCCCTCAGTGGTCCAGGGGAAGGGTCAGGATTGGGATTGTCACCACAAGCTTTCCAGAGCAGCTGACATTTCTGTACGATTATAATCAATGGAGCCTGGTGAAGGGTATCCTGAAATGCACGTGCAAAGGCCCAGAGACAGGAAATGGGGTGGAGGTGGGGAATGAGCAGCACACTGTACAGAGAGGAGAAGGACGGAGTTTGGGAAGGGATCCACCTTGGATGCCAAGGGAGGGGTCCGGGCTGTATCCTGGCAGGTCTTGGAGGGACAGTGGCTGCCTCTGAGACATTGACTGGGAAGGGGCGGGAGGCAACATTCTGGGGCGATGGAGATATTCTATACTGAGATAGGGGTGTGGGCTGCATGGTTGAATAAAATTGTCAAAATTCAACAAATATACATTTGAGATCAGTGCATTTCACTGTAAGTAAACTTTACATCCACAGAAAAGAGTCAAAATGGCTTACATAGTGAGGTGTTTAGAAGGAAGTGTACTTCCCTGTAGTTTACTTTGAATTATGTTTTTTAAAAAGACAGATGGTTGGATGTATGGGTGGATATGTGATGGAGTAAGAGGAACAGCGTGTTAATGGCTGGGGTAGCTGGTGGGCGGAAGGTGACAAGTGTGTGGGTCTTCAGGGTACAATTCTTTCAACTTCGCTGTATGTGTGAACATTTCATAATGGAAGATTGGGAGAAAATCTTCTATAGGTCAAAAGAAGCCCATCTACTTGTTCTCTTCTCACCAGCCCCGAGTTTGAAGAGTCAGACCTATACGCATCTCCCTGAATCTTCCAATCCATCCCGGGAGGCAGGCATTATACCCATTTAACAGATGGAAATGATGAGAGGTGCAGAGAAGGGAAATGGCTAGCCCAAGGTCATGCAGTGAGTTAGGGGTTGAGCCCCAGTTTGAACCTGAGTCAGCCTGACGCTGAGTCTAGTCCCGGGGCTCTTCCTGGCTGCCCAGGCCATCTGGAGCAGGCAGCGCCTGACTTAGAGTTGGAACCCAGATGCACCTGTAGGTGTTTCTATTTCTCCCATCAGGGGGCCTGCCTCTCTGGAGTCTTCAGTAACATGCAGAGAGGCTGATAAACTTCAGCTCATGTGACACCATCCGGGGCTGAACTAGCTCTCAGAATTAGCCACAAACCGCAAACCTTTGTGGTTTGGGAGCTCAATGCCTGATTTGCCAACCACATCTGGACTCCAATTACTCGTAATTACATGGTGCTTCCCTCTCTAGGTCTGGGCTCCGACCCAGCTGCTATATAAGGCTGGCTGGTAACTAGACTCAGCCAAAAGCAGAGGGCCAGGTGAACAGGATCTCTCAAACCTGAACTTCAAGGACGTTGCAGGGGTAAGGAGGGGCCCTTTCCCCATTCAGTATCTGGGTAGGGGAAGGCTGAAGCCCTGGGAGGCACAGAGGAGAGTCTCAGACAGGAGACCTGCCAAGGTGACCTCTCTCTGAGCCTCCTATATTGTCTATAACATAGACACAGACTGGAGAGCCTCTCATGGTTCAGCAAAAGAGCTTGAGCCACACCAGTCCCCTGGGTTAACAGAGCTGCACTTATATTTCCCAGGGATTTGGGGTACCTGGCCCCTCTCTTACCTCTCTGAGAAGCCTCAGCTGCTTACCAGAAACCCCTCCAATGGGGCCCACACCTTTTTAACTGAAGATAATGCTCCCTTTTTGTACACAGAACTTTCTAGGTAGTAGATAAGAATGAGGTAAAGAAGCCAGAAAAAATTTTTTTGCACATACTAGTCCTTTATATTCTAGTATAAATGAATGCTTCCAATATCCTGGAAGTAGATGGGAGTGGGGAGAAAACATGGGGGCTTTGTGAACTTTCAGAGAAGTGGAAGCTGGGAGAAGGTAGAAGAGGTTACGTAAGTGGAGGGGGCTGAAGCCAGTGATTTCACAATTTGGTCCAGAGGGGAGTCAGTGATCCTCTGAAGCTGATGACGAGGTAGACTGAATTAATGGAGTGAGAGAAGTGGGTGTGGGCATGGTGGCAGCAACATAAAGTTTCTTAGAGGCTGAGCAGCTCATCCCAAATCACATGTTTCCTCCTCCTCAGTCTCATAACAGGCCACACGCACTCCTTAGGGTTCTGAAATAATAGTACCAAGACAATAACAGCAGCTGCTGTTTATTGAGTGTCTACTGCATACCAGAAACAATATGTCAGTAATTAGGAAGCAGAGGTTCAAAAAGGTAAAGTCTCTTGTCTACAGATTAAAACCCAGATAGCTCTGATCCAGAGTCCTTAATCTTAACTACATGGTGTAGAACTGTCTCCTCCAAAGAGGCAGAAGTGTTTTCTGGTTGGCTGGTTGCACTGAAAGAGCGGCTAGATGAATGCGTTAATAGGTGGATGAACTGAGAGAAGGATGGAAGGATGGAAGGATGATTGGATGGATGATGGATGGAAGGAAGGAAGGATGGATGGATGGATGGATGGATGGATGGATAGATGGATAGATGGAAGGATGGTTGGATGGATGGATGGATGGAAGGAAGGATGGATGGATGGATGGAAGGAAGGATGGATGGAAGGAAGAAAGGATGGATGGATAGATGGAAGGATGGTTGGATGGATGGATGGATGTAAGTAAGGATAGATGGATGGAAGAAAGGATGGAAGGAAGGAAGGGAGGAAGGAAGGAAGGAAGGAAGGAAAGAAGGAAGGAAGGAAGGAAGGATATATAGAAGGATGGTTGGCTAGATGGGTGGAAAGATGGATAGATGGATGGATGGATGGATGAATGAAGGGAAGGATGGATGGATGGATGGATGGATAAAAGGATGGATGGATGGATGGTTGGATGGATGGAAGGATGGATGGGAGGATGGATGGCTTGGTGGGTGAGCAGAGGGATAGATACTAGAGAGATTTCCTCTGGAGTCTGTCTGCTCCTTTGTTGGAATCCTCATGACCCCTCTTCCTGATGCTCCATTTGGAAACTTCATCTTGGGGAATAATCAGACATCCACGACTCTAGGACAATTTGGTTGAAGAATCTGCTTTATGTCTCCAGACTCATTTCACTTTGAAAAACTTAGAATATGGCATTGGGAATTCTGGACCTGCCCCATGTGTGACTCCAGTACATCCCCTCTCCCTCAGTCTCTGGGCCTCAGGGTGCTAGTATGAGTTTTGGCAGTCTTGCCTAGCTCCATCTGCTGGCCAGGGTGGTGACTCCCGGACACAGCTATCCCATGCACTGTCTCCTCAGCAGAGAAGCCTTGCCAGAATGTGGACGGCCTGCTGCGTGGTTGCTCTGTCCGTGGCAGCTGTCTGTGGCACCCTCCAAGGGACAAACACTGTCCTCAGGATCACCAAAGATGTGCTGAGCAACGGTGAGTCCAGGCTTGCAGGGGGTTAGGGGTGACACAGGGTGGGCAGGGCTGTCCAGCCACATCTGGGGTGGGCTCATCTCTGGCAGGTTCTGCGTCAGGTAGATGGGTAAATTATTCTGCCTGTTGCTTTTAGCTACCATTTCCTGAGCACCTACTGTGTGCAAGGGAGTGTGTTGAGGACTTTCGAGCTGAGGCAACAGACAGCAGTGACTAAGCTTGGGGTCCTGGAGTCCGCCTTCCTGGGGCTCAAATACTGACCGTATGGCCTTAAATCCACAACTTGAGTTCTCTGAGCCTCAGTTTCTTTATCTGCAAAATCTGTGTGATTTTGGCCCTGTCGCGGAGGACAGATATGAGGATGAATAAGAAAGCCTTTTGAAAACTTAGCACAGTTCCTGGTGCATAGGAGGCCCTCAAAAGGAGAAGTCCTCAGGCCTGCCTTTAAGTCTTGGGACCTCATTTTTGTCATCTGGCAAACGACATGCCCTGCCCTGATTCCTGTCTAAGCAGGTTTATAAGCTCTAAAGTCTGGAGCACTTGGAAGGGAGGATGAAGAAGAAAATCTTTCCAGGTTTGGTGAATGGTGTGAATCTAGTTAAAGTGAGAGCAGATGAAGGTCAGCAGCTAGTGAGACAGCCAGGACGTGAGGCCTGGATTGGTCTGGAGGCATCTCCCCATTCAGTCTTGACATTTTACCACGAGGAAAAGTGGGGCCCAGAGAGCCAAGCAGTGCTCCAGGAATGGCA
>PITA01007125.1:0-42078 GCA_004023965.1 Spilogale gracilis
TTTGGGTGTTGAGTTTGAGTAGTTCTTTATAGATCTTGGATACCAGCCCTTTGTCTGTAGTGTCATTTGCAAATGTCTTCTCCCATTCTGTGGGTTGCCTCTTTGTTTTGTTGATTGTTTCCTTTGCTGTACAGAAGCTTTTTATTTTGATGAAGTCCCAGAAGTTCATTTTCGCTTTTGTCTCCTTTGCCTTTGGAGACGTATCTTGAAAGAAGTTGCTGTGGCCGATGTCAAAGAGGTTACTGCCTATGTTCTCTTCTAGGATTTTGATGGATTCCTGCCTCACGTTGAGGTCTTTCATCCATTTCAAGTTTGCCTTTGTGTGTGGTGTAAGAGAATGGTCTAGTTTCATTCTTCTATATGTAGCTGTCCAAAATTCCCAAATTTATTGAAGAGACTGTCCTTTTTCCACTGGATATTTTTTCCTGCTTTGTCAAAGATGATTTGACCATAGATTTGTGGGTCCATATGTGGGCTCTCCACTCTGTTCCATTGGTTTATTTCTCTGTTTTTGTGCCAGTACCATGCTGTCTTGGTAATCACAGCTTTGTAATAAAGCCTGAAGTCAGGTAATGAGATGCCCCCAGCTTTGCTTTTCTTCTTCAAAAAGCAATCCTTTCTATGAAACTTCCTTGGACTACCCAATCTAGAAGTCTTTCCCCATAATATGCCCTTCCCTTCGGTCATTATTACATACTCTCATCTATATAACAAAATTTGTACATGTCTTTCTCCCTCATAGTTTAATTCCCTCTTTTTATCATTTTTGTCTTAATAGTTTCACACCTCCAAGATAAAAACAGTTGTTTTCAGTATCCTCATTGACAGAGAGCAGTGTGAGATATAATAATAGCATGATGCCAAGGTTTGGAAGTTAGCTCTGAAGGCCACCAGTAGCAGCAGTACCTGGGAGCTTCGAAATGCAGAATTGCTGGCTTCATCCCAGATATACAAAATCAGAAGCCGCATTTTAACCCCAGGTGATTTGTGTGCACATTAAGTTGTGAGAAGCACTACCCTAAAGAATTTCATGGAATAGAAATATTTCATAGCACTCCTGAAGCAATCAGACAGACATAGTCAGATATCTTCCTGTGCTGCAAACGAATAGAATTATTCAAATCTTGTTTCTTTGATAGGCAAAAATTTAATGACACCAAAAGAGCACTAAAGAATGTGGGTTCATGGCGTGGTATAGATCAAAGGATAAAAAGACTGAGGGGATGTGTACATGGGGAATGCAAAGGCAGTAGTTCATAATTTGGAAATGATCTGATACCTGGTTACTTCTACAGGGCTTGCTAATTTCTCCTAATGCCCATCTCCCTGTTAAGACATTAGTCTCTACTGTTGTTCTACATTTTAAAATGGGCTGCCCTAATCTCACCTCCCATTCACTGTCTTCTAACAAAAGCAGTCCCCTGCCCCCGCATGAGTCCATCTGTCCTTATCAACCTAAGCCACAGTCCCCAGAGCATCCATTAGAATGTAAGTTCCAGCACAGAATAGGGCTTTAGCACCAAGTAGTAGACATTCAACATAGTAGGCATTCAGTAATTGCATTGTCAACAGATGAATCGAAGCAAACAATTTAGACAACCTTTATTATAGTGGGTCCCTAAAGGGAATAGTATCTGCACTAACTTGCAGTCAATCCCACATCTCCTTAGAACAGTGCTTTGGGGTGCCTGGGTGGCTGAGTTGGTCAGGCAACTGCCTTTGGCTCAGGCCATAATCCTGGAGACCCGGGATCAAGCCCCACATCGGGCTCCCTGCTCAGTGGGAAGGCTGCTTCTCCCTTTCTCACTCCCCCTGCTTGTGTTCCCTCTCTAGCTGTGTTTCTCGCTGTCAAATAAATAAAATCTTTAAAAAAAAAAAAAAAAAAAAAAGAACAGTGCTTATTTCACCCCGTAAATTCCTTTAAGTCTATTTTCCTTTTATCACTACCACCACTGCCTCATGGCTGGACTGTCATAGGAAAGTCTGAAATACTCTCCCTTCTTGGGTTCCCTAACCTAACTACAAGGAACTTTTTATGGTCTTCTCTTATCCAAAGTATTACACCCAAAATCTTTACCTCGACACTGAATTTTTTGCTGTCCGAACCTCGGCTTCCTTTCTAGACTTGTTTTATGATTTCCCAAAGGGAACCTTCCTTTCTAGCCAAGACGATCTACACGTGATTTCTTTACTATGCTTTCTCTGCTAGGATCCATGTTCCCAAAGTAAAAATGTTTTTCCCTACCATGTGTGCTTATCAAAACCTACCCATTCCTCGAGACTTGGCTCATCCACGTTCTCAATGAAACATGGTAGCCAAGCACTCTAACCTGGCAGGATTCATCACTGATTCATTCCAAGAATATTTTTCAATGATTTCTCCTCTGAGTTCCCCTATCACTTATTATCTCCAGTGCCCGTCACTTACTATGCATGGTCTCTTGAACACATATCCTTCTGCATATGTGTTGTACGAACAGGTAAACAAAGAGGTCAAGACGTAGACTAATATTAAAGCATCTCTCTACCACATAGTAATGGTGTAACATTAGGCAGTTTTCTTCCCCTCCCTGGGTCCCAGTCTCTTTATCTATAAAAAAGTACCTACCTTATAAGTTTTGTTTTGTTTTGTTTTTAAAGATTTTATTAATTTATTTGACAAAGAGACACACAGCTAGAGAGGGAACACAAGCAGGGGGAGTGAGAGAGGGAGAAGCAGGCTTCCCACCGAGCAGGGAATCTAGTGCAGGTCTCAACCCTGGGACTCCATGATCATGACCTGAGCCAAAAGCAGATGCTTAATGACTGAGCCCCCCAGGCACCCCACAAATTTTTTATAATTAAAATAAATTACCTACTTTTACAAGTTCTTGGCAGGTATCTGGAACATAAAGAGGACCCAACAATATTGATATTCACCCCAGAGCACATCATTTACAGCTGGTGCTACATTATATTCTTATGTACTTCAGTACATAAAATCTTTATTCATTCATTGGTGAATTGATAAAAATTAGTGTTGGTTATCAATACTGACCTTCCATTGAAAGATTTTAAGAGCAAATTGTCCTACTCCCTTTGGATAGAAGAGTAGGCATTCCTCTCTAAAAGAAGGGCATTTGGGGAAGTATATGAAAGTGAGACCAGCAGACGGATAATGTGATTAGAGTCCTATCTTTGATTATTTACTCTATCTTTGCTAACACGTCTTGTAAGGGAGTCTGGTTTTGTCATTAAAACTATGATGAGAGGGGCGCCTGAGTGGCTCAGTTGGTTAAGCGACTGCCTTCGGCTCAGGTCATGATCCCGGAGACCTGGGATCGAGCCCCATATCGGGCTCCCTGCTCGGCGGGAAGCCTGCTTCTCCCTCTCTCAGTCCCCCTGTTTGTATTCCCTCTCTGGCTGTGTTTCTCTCTGTCAAATAAATAAAATCTTTTAAAAAAAGGAAAAAAAAAACTATGATGAGGGCACCTGGGTGGCTCAATGGGTTAAAGCCTCTGCCTTCAGCTCAGGTCAGGATCTCAGGGTCCTGGGATAGAGGCCTGCATGGGGCTCTCTGCTCAGCGGGGAGCCTGCTTCCTCTCTCTCTCTCTCTGCCTGCCTCTCTGCCTACTTGTGATCTCTCTCTCTCTGCCAAATAAATAAATACAATCTTTAAAAAAAAAAAACTGATGAGAAATGGAATACGTTGTGAAGAAACCTCACTGTTGTAACCTTGGATGAGGGGCTTAACCTCTCTAAGCCTGTCTCCCCATTTAACAGTGAGCTTAGACCAGATGACTCTTATTGTCCCTTGGACTGCTGTGACAGTATAGTTACTTTGCTGTGGAATATCGAGATGGCATTATCTCCTCCATCTTTCATCTATGTAGCAGCCTTAAGAAATATCCTTCATCTAGGTAACAAATCATTACAAGATTGATTTCAGATTATAGAAGAATAATTCTAGCAATTGTTAAGATATTAGGTTGTGTCTCAGTTATTACTAAACCCCCAGATCTTCATAGTCACTCTTGAAAAATATGCTGGTCTTATATTATTTAACAGGAAATGATAACAATGCTCAGTCTTACTTTACTTTGGAAAAAAGATTATTATATACATGTTGGACTTTCTCAAAATTAACTAATAGCTTATTGGCCCAGTTAAGAATGGCCCATAGTTTCCTATTTTTCTCCATGATTGTACTAAACACATCCTTTGAGTCTGAATTGGAATTATGTGTAAGTATGACAAAGTTCAAGTAGGATACTATCACTTTTTATTCAGTAATACAAAAAATATTTGCTATTGGGTCTCACGCATGCCCTGGCTTGACAGGTGATGTGGTGTTTAAAACTCACACATGCATATTTCCAGCAAATCAGCATCCATGCTCTGGGTGACATGGGATGGGAGGGCATGTCTATACTTGTTTCTGACATTTAGATTTGTCGATATGATGGGGAGCAGAGCAATGCATTAATAATTATTTCTCATCAGCCTTGTGTAAGGGTTCTCTTTACGAGTCTGGAAGGCCAGCTTCACGCCCTACTGTGGCTGTCTGCGGCTACCCTTTCTGTGGCCCCCTGGGTCAGTGCCACAGACGGTCTCCAGCCTGAATCCCTAGGCTTCAGTAGGGAACTGCTGAATCAATAGCATGTGTTAGGTGGGCCTTCTGTGAGGCTGAAGCCCTGAGTTCGGTCTCACTGGATTTGGGAACTGGGCATCCCATTTACACAGGAACCTTGGTAACTAACTATCTTTTCCGCAAAGGCCAAATCTTGCTTCCCCATCTTATCTGTCTCTCCGGAGAAGGAAAGTTCAGGTATGACTTTCCATGGACGCTCACGGGGGATATGTTGTACTTACTGAAGACTTCCCTCATGTGATGAGGGCTCACATCAGACCCTCTGGTGATTCCCTCTGTTGCACACGGTGACAGAACACGGCGGGACACCCGTGCCCCAGAGTGTGGGGAGAGGCCGGTGGTCCGACCTGAGATCGCTCTCCCGCACACTGCTGTGAGCTGGGTCGACAGGACTCCACGCACTGGTCGTTCAGCAGCGGGCACGCTGGCGTTTCTGGGGAACGAGTTGCGACATCAGCTGGGTTTTCAGTGATAACAAGGGCCCCCAACTGCCGTCGGAAGCATCTCCCAAGTACCCTATGTCTCTGCAGACGTAGGAGGCTGCCTTTTATAGGTACACTCTTCCATCTCAGTCAAGCCTGGGACCACCCAAATGGGTTGTGGAGCAAGGAACTTGGGGATATTCCTGTCCTTGATCTGGAGGACTCAGAGACCCTGAGCATTGTGAAGGTTTTCCTTTAAGTTCCTTCGGGACTAAAGGACCACACCATATGAACCCTTCTGGGCAGCATGGAAAGGCTTCAGTTTTATTCTTACTAACTTGACTAGTGTGATGCGCCCAGCAGGTCTGAGTGAAACTTGAGCTCTGACTGCAGTAAGGGACAAGCCAGATCAATGTGACTTAGACCATGTACCCTAAGGCTCCATGATAGAAACTTACTGGTTATAGAGGCTAGAAGCAGCCTCACACTGATGAGAACTTGCCTGCTAGCGTGTATCTTAGAACCAGCCAGGGTCATTTTTGAATAGATATAAACACTATCTTTGTCCCTAGGGAGTCCGGGATCAGAATGCAGGAAGTGGGGGTACTGTTCCCTGTGATTTCCCCCTGCAATTAATGGTGAGATTATGATTTTCCCTGAAAGAACAGTGGCATGGCCAACCCCTCTCTCCTTTCCTTCCAGGCCCTGGGCACGGGGCCCAGTGAGGAGAGAAGCACGCACAGGGGTAGGGGAAACTTCCACACCATTGTAGATGTTGGCCCATCCCAGGTCAGCCTTTTCTCTCCCTCATCACCCCCTTCCTTCTGCCGCAGTTAGCGTGCTGGCTCAGTAGGATACCAAGCGATGTGTGACCCTTTTTTGAGCCAGATGCTGTCATCTGGCCAGATAAACTAACAGGCTAGGAAATCCAGCTGGGGCTGGTGGTACTTTGCCTACGTCTGCTACAGCATATGGTTCACCCTCCTGAAGTGACTGACAGAGCTCTTTAATTTTATAGTTTGTCTGATGCCCCCACCCAAATCCCGGGCACACGTCGCGGGCTGATGCAGACTGGCATTCGTGAGCAGTCTCGGCTCGGTTACAATCATGGATTTCACAAGAGGAGCACCTAGCCCTGCGTCTGTGCTCACAGTTCCCAGGATGACCGAGTTGGATGGGAACCATGGCAGGGGTACCC
The DNA here is from genome assembly GCA_004023965.1 of Spilogale gracilis. NCBI lineage: Eukaryota > Metazoa > Chordata > Mammalia > Carnivora > Mephitidae > Spilogale > Spilogale gracilis. The sequence goes on from PITA01007125.1 coordinate 6,251, forward strand.
ATTACCAGGCCTGTTCATGCTCTTTGAAGAACTAGAGGCAGGTCTCACCCCAAGGTCTCACCCAACCAGTTAGTACAAGGACTAGAACCCTCGGCCCCTGATTTCCAACCTAATGCTCTTTCCAGCCCAGACGGTCACCGCACGGTCACTTTCACCTCATCTTCGGACGGATGCTAGAACCTTCTTGGAACTGGACCTCCGGGCCGAAAATGGTTTAATGCCCACTTTGGGGAAGGGAGAGCTACAAGGCCTCTAAGTGGTTTTGATCAAGTTTGCCAATATTTACACCATAGGGTAATCTGCGTAAATGATGTAAAATTCCTCCAAAGTGAGTTAACCATGAGCTACAGCGGTCTTTTGAAAAATCCATGTTATGCCATCATCCCGACAAAGTTAACAACTCGACGGAGCACCGAAGGTAACCACTGATTGCAGCGACTGCTACTGACCATTTTAAGTGTGACTATTTTTAAAATACTGTATGCCTCATTAAGCTGTGCTCTGAAAATGAGAAATTTGCTTTAACTGCATTGTTTTGAATTGCTGAGAGAAGAATCTATCAACCACAAGGTGCCCTGCTGCTGAACTCAGCCAAAAAGCTGTTAATAGCCCCAACAGATGCTTCAGCTTTTTAGGCCAATAGACTCCCTCTCTCCCTGCCCTCCCCTTTCTAGAATCTGATGCCAAGATGACTGAACTCCAATTTCTGTGGCTGCTGCCGTGGCCGCTGCCACCAGGCCTGGTGGTCCTGGTGGGGCTGAGGAATTGAGTCTTTGAACAACCCGTGGTCGACCTGGCCTGGCCCTTTAAGGTCAGCACGTGATCGCTTTGACCGTCGGAAGTTTAAACCCTCAGGGGGGAAATGAAGGTGGAATCGCTGTTTCTGTTTGGTTGTCTGCCTTCATTGGCAGCCATTCTGTTCCCTTGTGGTTTCTCCCTGAACTCCAAGTCCTTTTCTCAGACTCACCGGGGTGAGGAGTTGGGCTTGCCGGGAAGAGGTCGTTCGTGTGCTGGTGTCCCCATTGGTCGTCGAGAGATGTTGGGTTAGCAGCTTTATAGAGGGGTCTTCAGTGAGATGTACGGTTTTGGGTGGTTGTGTGCTCAAGACCACAAGGCCCAGAACGCCCTGACCTTAGCAGGTCTGCAATATTAGAAGCATGTATTAGAAAAACAGTGACATCCCTGCAAGGTCGTTACGATATGAGGGGCCGCATCCGGGGCCACTGCATTGCAGAATACATGTGGATTCACCAACATCTCTGCAATCAACCTTACACCCAACCTGAAATTAAATCTACGTTCCAAGGCTTTCCAAAAGCAAAGAAATGTTTTAAAGAGGAGATCCTCCCCCTTCTCTCACACCCCCGCCCTTCCGCCTTTCAATACTCACTTATTTTGGAGAGAGCGCTTTAAAGCACCCCAGTGACAGCAGGGTGACCAAGAAAACACAGGTGCACCACGTTGATGGACTATCACATTGGCTAGGAACACATCCGAACTGCACATCTATACATACTATCGTGCAGAGACTTGCCATTTCAACGGGGGGGAAAATTGAAAAGCAGAATTAAGTTCATAAATACTTCGCTTCCTTATTTTGATGCAACACAAAGGCAGAATATCCAAGACTCTGTGGAGCTCTCTTGTCAGCTTCAGCATTTGCCAACCATAGTAATTCAACCCCGAGATCTCCGCTCTATGCCACAGGACTATAAAAAGTTAATACCTTTTCCCGATGCCACTGCCGCCATATTGTTTACATGCACTCAACACTATGTGTTTCTCTTTATCAGGAAAAGCTCAGGAGTGTGATGAAAGTCTTTTCTTTCTTTCTTTTTTTTGTTTGTTTGTTTGTTTAACTGGATAAGGTAATTGTTTCCATCATAACTTTAGGTCCGCATCCTTTTCAGCACACATGCAGAGCACTCATTAACGCTAGTGGAATTTGCATGTATGTATCTAAGGGAAAATACAGTTGCCCGCACCTGTGTATTCTTTATTTTCTTATAGGACCGAGCACAACACGATACACTAGGGAGTTCAGTGGCATCTACATCTTCCAATTCTGAAACTTAAGTAACTCGGATTAAAAATTATCCCAGTCATTCTGAAATGAGGTGTTCCCACCAACAGATGGGATGGATGTTTCTGCTTAGATTAGTATGATTCCAAGAAGCCAGTATCAGATGATGAGTCCTTAGTAAAATAAACAACCAATGTCATAATAATAAAATAGGCTAAAAAAAAAAAAAAAAAAAAACCCAGAAACTCCCCACTGAATCAGTAGAGACTATATCCTCATTATTAAAAAATTCTGTATTAAATTACCTATACGCATCTCCAGAGGAGTGAAAACACAAAATGAGGGAAAGAGAATTGAAAATAATCATTGTTTCGTTGAGATTCCAGACCTTCCAGCAGTGAATATTGGAACTAGGCATTAATAAACTATGTGAAGGTGTCTGGGGCCCACAGAAATCCAGACCAGGCACTTCATTAGGTCCTGAACTGTACCTGAAATCTTCTCCTACAGGTGATGATTTCCAAGCTATTTTGTTCTTGATTATTTCCAGTCCAAGTGAAATGGACAATAAAGAAAGGATACTTCTATACTATTTCCATGATGGATGTTCATGACCAGAATAACTCCACCATCTGATGTATTTCACAGTTTTAAGTTAAAACAGACCTAGTATAATATGCTTGTACATCTGGCTCAGGTGCTTTGTTTGCCATATGTTTGTGAAATAATCCAAGGAGATGTTACAATTGTACCGCTCCTCTTGGGACCCGAATAAAATGTGCCCGCAAAGAGTTACCTAATTATTCATTCCTGCCAACAACATCCTCGCCTAATAATAAGGGGGTGCTTACAATGAGACAATAGTGCTTTCAATCTTGAGAGATGTCAGTGCCACTTACTGTTTCAAAAACAGAAAGTCTTTTGCATTTTTTTAAATAAGAAAAAGATCCGTGGCCTTTAAAGCAAATAAAGTACTCTGCAGGTGGTATATTGGTATTCTCCTGGGGGGCAAATGCTGGGCTACTGATCAAGGCCAATGCTCCCTGGAACTCAATGGAGGAAAGCCCAAGTAGTCACATGGAAAAAATGACCCCAAAATCCAGAGTAGCTAAGAAGTGGCCGCTCTGGTGACTCTACACAGGAGCAAGAACTTTAGGGTCAGCAAATTGCTTTCCTATACATTGACCACATTTAATCCTTATAACTACCTTGGAGTGCAGACAAAAAAAGATGCACCTTATTTAACCTTGCCAGTCGTGCCAACACTTTATAGCGCTAACTAGCCAGAAATGTGAGCATCTTTTTTAAATGTAAAAGAATTTTTTAGTCTTGACCCATAAGCACTGGTTGCCAGAAGTTCTTGCTTTGAGTCATTGACCATCTACTTTTTCCTTGTTCCTGAACTTGCATCTTTTGTCCCATGACTCACTTATACTTCTTCTCTCTCTTTCAATTCTCTTTTGATTCAAAAGGCATAATTTGATTTTCTATTGAAGGTTAAGACAAAAAAAAAAAAAAAAAGAACAGTGAGGAAATTAACTTAATGATCAAAATACAGGCCTAGCACAAAAATACCAATTTTAATGAGGCTCCAGGCCAAGTTGAAAGTCAAAGGGATAAATCATGCTCTCGGCCTAGCTTTATCCACCACTAAATCAATGTAAAAGAAATGTGGCAAAGATGAAGCTATCGGCCAATGAATCTCTAGGTGTGTGTTAATTGTCTATTTCCAGACGTGCCAAATGCCAGAAGAGCTGTGTCTCCGTAAGGGTTAGGCTGACATGATCCTGAAGAGCCAGATGAGTGCAGGGGTTGTTTTTCCCTGGAATTCAAATCTCAGAGTCAAACAGTACACAAAGGATGAGAGAAGAAGGATAGGAGATTCACCTGAGGTTACCCAGTTTGGGTAAATAAGGGCCAATGTCCTTTTGCCTCCTAGGTTCTGGCTCAGAACAACCAGGAACAACAAGATGGGACCAGGGAGGGAGACAAACCATAAGAGACTCTTAATCTCAGGAAACAAACTAAAGGTTGCTGGGGGGGAGGGGAGGATTAGGGTGGCTGGGGGATGGACATTGAGGAGGGTATGTGCTATGGTGAGTGCTGTGGATTGTGTAAGACTGATGATTCACAAACCTGTACCCCTGAAACAAATAATACATTATATGTTAATAAAATAAATAAAAACAAAACAAACAACCAAAAAACACAACTAGGAGCTATAAGGCATTCCTTAGTTCTGCTTTGCTAGTTAACCTTAAAGGTTTTGGATTGCTCAATACACAGTATTTTCTGGATATATATTCCCCATAAGAGGATGAGTGAGTTATTATAAAGAAGTAATTGAATATCGGTCTCTTGCTAGGGTAAGAGATTCCCCAGGCAAAATTTTTTCACTCATTGCAATTATATACTTTCTGGAAATGTATACATTTCCTTCATTCACTTAAGGTTTACTGAGTGCCTACTAGTAGGTCACATGCTGCAGATAGAAAGTGGAGAAAGCGAGGTCCTACTCTCAGGACATTTAGACAAGTGGAGACTCGGACTTGCAAATAAGTAAATACAAGAGATTTACAAAATTGGTTGATCCACAGAGTTGACTGACACATTAGGATAACATATTTCAGTCTGTTCTGGAAAACTTCCCAAAGAAAGGAAAAATATGAATAGGTGTTTCCAGGTAGACAAAAGATTTCAAATTGTGTGCCAAGAGTCATGAGATGTTAATGATCAATTGTAAGCAAGGCAGTAACGTAGTCAAATTTCTGTATTTGAACTCTGGGCCTCCAGTGGAAAGGGGGCGGGGCATGGTTGGAAATAAAATTCCTGGAGAAAAATGTCAAGGATTGTATGGCAGTACTTAAGGGAGCTGATGGACCTAATCAAGTAGAAAGGTGGCCCCTTTCTAGGGGTGGAGGTAAGTGAGAAAAGAATAAATAGGATGCGGTGCTTGGAACGTGAGAAAGCGGTCCAAGGCTCCAAGAATGTTGGCTTGGGAAACTGGGGCAAGGGTCTAATGTTCACTAATATAAAGAGTATAGGAGGGGGAGCCAGTTTTGTGAAGTAAAGAGGGATGGGCACAAAAGCAGAAATGAACGTGCTCGATTCTGGACGTACTGAATTTGTAGTGCCTGTGGGACACCCAGGTGGAACTGGTTAGGAAACAGTGGGAGATAGGGGCTCAGGTTAGAGATTTAGATGTAAAACCTCACTGGGAAAAAGATCCCCCAAATGTGAGTAAAATGGGAAAGAAAACACTGACATCTAAAGAGAGGGGAGAGAAATAGAACCCAGTGAAGGCACAGAAAAGGAGTGACAAGTGCAGATATCCACCAGGAGAGAGAGAAACGTTGTGAAAGGCAAAGCCAGAACTGCATGAATGAGAGAAGAGTCAGCAGAACAAGTCGTATAAGATGAGATTGAAAATGCTTCTTCACTTGGGAGGGGAAGTGAAGCAGGGTGATCTCAGGGCTGACAATGCCTAAAGCCAGGTTCAGTGGATCAAAGAGCCCATGAGTGATATGGACTGAAAGTGGGTAAATCTCACTTGCATTTTGTAAAGGAATAGCTATCAAAGAAAAAAACATGAAGGTGCTCAAAAAAATTGGTTATTTAAGTCATTTTTGTTTGTTTTTAAGGAGGGGGTGAACATACTGGTCTGCTGAGGGGAATAGCCAATAGAACATCAAAGGTAAGAAAAGAATGTTATTGATAAAGCACATTTTCAAAGGAGGCAAGGTAGAATAACGTCCATCGCACCAGTGGAGGGAGTTGCCTTTGACAGGGAAATCATCTTTTGCTAGAGATGAGGATGGGGCTAGAATGGATGTAGATGTAGATGGGCTTGTGGGTGAATGGCTAGGAAAATGAAAAAAGCCGTTTGGATGGCTGCTGGTCCCTAACTCAGAAACAAGGTCTTCCCGAAGAGAAAAGATTGAAGGCTTTGAAGAGTGGTAAGGGCTTTGGAATAGCAGCTGAGGGAAATGGGAGAAGCACATGTAATAGGACTGCCGAGTAGCAGCGAAGGCACAGCTGAGATTAGTTTCACTCCAGATTTATGGTCTCCATTCTCTATGGTTGTGATTTTTCTTTTTCCTCCAGCAGGGCAGTGTTCATGTTTACGGCTAAGGAGGAACCATGGAGGATTGCTCGAAGGCCATGAAGTCCATCCATCTCTCTAGATAGTTTAGATTATATCTCAAGATCAAGGTAAACCATGCAAACTAAATATTTGAACCATATAGTTTTGGCTCCTTTTACTTTTACTCACTTTTAGTGACTTGCATTTTGGCATGGGGCCTCGGCCTGTATCGAGGGACCCATAGGAAACATTCCTTAGCCCCATCAGCACTGTGCCAGAAAGCAATTGGTTTTTCATTAGCAACCCCACTGTGTTCATCTGGTGTAGAGTTCATGGTCTTGAAACCACAATGCTTGGGTTCCAGTCCAGCATCCATCGTCTCGTAGCTGGTTGACCTGGAGCCTCTTAACTTCTCTGGGACTCAAGTTTTCTCATTTGCAAAATAACCAAAATAATCCTACCTACTTTGGAAGGCTGCAGTAAGAATTAAATGACACAGTCAATGTCCAAGTATTTGGTCCTGTTGTCTGGCAAATCATAAGTCCACCATATGTATTTGCCATTACTGTTCTTATTATAAATATGATCTCACAGCTGTTCTTTGGTTTTGTGTTTATGTATTGCGTTCATGCTCATTGCGGCATGCATCTGCGTGTTTTAAGTCATTCCCGGTCACCAGTTAATACTCTTATCCTTCTGTTCTTTTCCCATGCCTCACTTATTTGTTACCCGCCATCCACCTAGCGCCATTTTGGAATGAAGCAGAATTCAGAAGAGTAAACTAAAGGAGGCCTTATACCAATCAACAGCTACAAAGAGGTGTCTGCCCATCTTTGTTCTTGGCTTTAGGGAAAGTTTCAAACATGGTAAGAAGGACTTGGAACTTTCTTATCCCACACTTGTATCTAGGAATGCAAGTTTCCTTGAAGTCTGTTTCCCCTGATATTTACTTTTTTTACCCTCATACTTTTTTTTAATTTTATTTATTTATTTGACAGAGAGACCACAAGTAGGCAGAGAGGCAGGCGGGGGGCGGGCGGGGTGGGGAGCAGGTTCCCCACCGAGCAGAGATCCCGATGTGAGGCTGGATCCCAGGACCCTGAGATCATGACCTGAGCCACCCAGGGGCTCCTCTTACCCTTGTTCTTGACGGGCCCGTGCAGGGACTTAGTCCTAACTCAAGTACCCACACACACTTCTCGTGGTGAACGAACCGCGTGTTAATTTAATGGCAGAGAGGGATGGATGTTTGTCATTAGAGGAGCAGCTACAGTTCCATGGTGGGATGAGGGCTGGATCAGGTAGTCAGAGGGCCTGGGTTTGGTTGCTGGTTCTGCCACTAGTAGCTTTGTTACTGAGCCCCCTGCCCAGCTTCAGTTCACCAGTGATCTTACAGTGCAGTTGCATGAAATAAAGGAGGCGCTCTGCAAAAATTAGCTAATCTGCCTCTAGCGCGAGAGGTAGCATTCAAGTTGCCATTCAAACATGCACTTGAAAAATTGGACCAAATAATTGAGGCTTCTCTTAGACATTTTTTTTTAAAAGATTTTATTTATTTGACAGAGAGAAACACAGCCAGAGAGGGAACACAAGCAGGGGGAGTGAGAGAGGGAGAAGCAGGATTCCCGCCGAGCAGGGAGCCTGATGTGGGACTCGATCCCGGTTCTCTGGGATCATGACCTGAGCCGAAGACAGTCACTTAACCAACTGAGCCACCCAGGCACCCCTTCTCTTAAACGTTTTAAAGGCAACCTGAGCATATGTATCTTATCCAGCTTCATGACTCGAAATATACACACCAGTCACTTGAGGGTATTTAGTCAAAAGTCAGAACAAAGAGGTTTAATTCCCTTCTAAGAATATTCAAGAAACGCCATCTTAGTATCCGAGTATCAACTTGGCCTGTAATGTCATCGGAGAAACATGAAAAATATCCCAGATTGTATTCTTTGCTTTCAACTAAATGAGTAATCCACAAACCCCCCGATACACAAATACATCTGCGTTACCTCCTGGCAGGTAATAGCTTTTTGTTTGTGTTGTTTCTCTTACTGTTATTGCCGCTGGTTTTTTGCTGCACAGACCAGTAAGTACATGCAGATGAAAGGCAGGGGTTTTTTTTTTTGTTTTATTTCAAATCAAGGGATGTGGGTGTGGGATGGCTTATCCTACCCGTTGCTATCAAAAGGATAGCAAAAGATCAGGGCCATTTCTTTAAGGAAATCAGAGGACTGACTTCTGGGGCCTCCTTCCCCCATTCGGGCCCCAGGTGGAGAAGCAGAGGGCGTGTGCTGGCGGGCCACTCCCACCGCCACAGAACATCCCTGAGAAATCAGTGTCGGATAGCACAAAAAGAGCCCAACTACAATGGTTGGTCTTCAAAGGGGCTCATTTATTATATTGCTCAGTGCCCCACAGAGTTGCTCCAAGCTCATAACTGCCACTGATTTCAAAGAGAGCTCTGAACTTGCATACGCTTCACAAGGCACGGCGCGGGATGAGAAATAGGCTGAGTGGCTTGAAGCCATGTTCAGACATTTTTTAATGTTCATAAATGTCTTTGGCACCATCACTTTCACATAGAAACCCACTTACCTCCTGCCGCAAAGTGTGAAATAAAGCCATTTTCAAGCCTGGGTAGGGGATGGTCTGGAAATTGGGCTAAATCTTAAAACTGCATGAAGACTGAAAATAGGATTCACGGGCTGGGGCTCAGCTCTCACTAAATCACTTCTAAAGTCAGGTCACCACAACCCCCCACTCTGCTAGATACTGTCTGTACCTCCTTCAAAGGGTTAACACGGTAAATGCGGTAGCCTTGGTAGCTTCTAGGCTGAAAGGTCCCAGCCCCAAGGCATCCTTAAATAAGGGGTCAATAGGAAGGAGGCACTCTTTGAGCTGGCGTTTGATGGGCACTCAAACTGCCACAGCCCTAGGGAAGCTCACGTTAGGGATGACTGGCATTTCCTACCACCCTCCTGTCTCAAGAGATGCTGTAGGTTCCCACTTGATCTAGGAGGCTTGTGGGAGTCCAACTGAGATCCATCAAAGGCTTTCTTATTGACTGTCTGCAAAAAGATCAGACATCTGCCCCAATTCTGTTTCCGGGGTTCTCCAGCCACCAACTCAAGGAGAGTTGCCTTAGGGACTCAGACGTGATTTCTGTATTCCAGGGAGCTTCGGGGCCTGTAATTCTGGAGCCCTCTGGATGACTTTATGAACACCCTTCTTTTAGAAGGATGCAGGAAAAAGAAGTGTCCCATCCATATTCACTGTTCAATAAACATTCACTAAATGCTGGGCAATGTGTCATATTGGGTACCATCTTTAGTTGGAAGCACAAAAGGGAGAAAAAGAATAAAATAATGACATATTAGGTGTGATTTTCAGAAACCCAGAAATGCCCTCCACAAGTTTGAAAGCATATGGCCTCTTTTCTCGAGTTCTTCAAGAAAATACTGCTAAGCATTTATCTACAACAAATCCTCACTATTTCTTTATTCTCTTAACCAATGCTTGCTGGGCACCCTCTGTGTGCTGATGTCATTGTTGCTGGGATTCAGCAGTGGAAAAAGCAGACGGAAGTCCCCCCCTCGGTGAGATTGTGTCTTAGTGGCAAAGAGACATGATGACAAAGTAAGTATGAAATCACTTGGGAATCTGAGATGTGATAGGTGCTGGGGAGGAACAGAGCAGGAGAGAGCAGGGAACTGGCAGGATGGGACAGGGGAGCCATATGAGATGGGGTGGGCTTGGGAGGTGTCCTTCAAGTAAAGAGTTTTTAGGGAACCTTACTTCTAAATGCTTGCCTTTTTCCCGTTTGTTCGGATATTAGTAGAAAGTAACTCCAAATTACCTGTGAAAATGTGTTTTTAAAACTTGAGAAGTAAAAGCATCTTGCCTAAAATGAAGAGACGGCAAAGCAGCCCTGTTCCCAGGTGGCCCCCGTTGGGTTGAGCTGTGATTTAGAGCACCTTCCATGGAAACGGGCTTCCTGTCCGGAATCCTGCTCTGCACGAGGCAACTGCACAGTAAATGCTGCTCTGTGGTCTGAGCTCGCTCCAAAACTAGTGCTTTTTTTCATAGAAGGTCTCCATGTTTCTCTCTCTCTTTCCTGGGCCTACTATTCTATTGCTCATATATAGCCATAGAGACAGACAAGACATCACAAATAATTTCTGGAAATTTATCAAGCCATATTTATTCATGCTAGCATCCCTAAATCTCCCCATCATCAGTACAAGTACCTTTGACTCATCTGTCTTCACTCACTGCTGCCATTAAATTTCGAGGCAAAAAGCCAAAGGGCTGCCTCCCTTCTTTCTGGGACATCTCTTCATTTCCAAGATGAGACAGCCATCCCTACTCCTAAAACACAACGTATTTCTGTACTTTCTCCTTTCCTTCCTCCTTCCTTTGATATAGCCCTTTCTTTCCTCAGCGTCCATGTTGTACCAAGCATGTTGAACTCGCATGGGCTCATTAAACATTAAGTCTTCATATAGGTATTGTTAGAAGCACCGAAAAGAACAGTGTAGAATGGAAAGACAGGAAAGTCAATAATGATTTTTATCGGAGAACATTTCCAGTGGAGCATGTGACTACTGCCACTATTCATGTGACTCACTTGTACCCAGCAGCTTACAAGTCCTTTGACTTGTGTGGCTCCTACAGTGCTCTGAATTTTAGCTTCTCAAAGTGTGGTCCATGACCAGCCATGCCAGCCTCTCCTGGAAGTTGCTAGAAATGCAGAATTCCAGGCCCTGCTTCAAACCTACTGAACCCGACTACAATTTAACAAGACCTTTCAGGTGCTCGGTACTTGGAGGAGCTCTCCTCTCAATAGTGCTATGAGGAAATCAGAAATTCTCTTGCCTATCTGACAGATAAGAAAGAAATAAGACTGAGGTTCAAAGATGTTCGTTTGGTTCATAGGTAACAAGACAAGACTTGGAGTCAAAGACCAATATTCTTTCCCCACAACTTTGTCCCCTTTTTGGACGCTCTTGGAAGAAATTGTCGCATACCCTTTTTGGATCTGCTATGTCCTAACCCAGTATTTTATAAGGAGCATCTGAACAGTAATTATAGCCTGATATTGTCCCCTGGTGGTAAGTCGGCAGATGTTAATCTCATTCTTGATTATATATTCCTTATGTAGGCTGGTCTTGCTGCCTCTTGTCTAAAAGGTCTAAGGTTAGAGACAGGAAAGAAATGTCAGATTTAGCAATTTTTCTCCAATTTTCTCCCGGTTCCTTAACCAGAGAAGATCCTGTTACCTGGTTAACATAATTCTTGGACCTTTCTATTGCAATTTTGTTTCTGAAGTGTTTCATCTAGTCATCTTGGAGGAAAAGGGAGCAGCAAGTAACTCGCCGCAAGCCCTGCCTTGTGCCGCACGCTCGGCTCTGTCTGCATTACCCCATGGTTCTCAAAGAGACCTGTTCTATAGCTGTGGAAGCAAAGAGGAAAGATAACACACCTGGCAGTGCTGGGGACCAAGTCCAGCGCTGTCCTACCAAGATGGCCTCTTCCTAAAAGAAAGTCTCGCCTGAATCCTCAAGGAAGTTGACCCAAGGCAGGCGAAGGGATTATCGTTACCTTCTGTCCTTTGTCACCATTGATGATGGGACACGTACGATCCACCATAGCCAGAGAAAAATGACTATCAAACTCCTGGTTTTAAGGGTGAAGTCAAAACAAACAGGAATCAACTAGAAGCCATAAGTTAAATATGCAGAACTTCCCCAAAATGGACTAAAACATCAGCACAGCGACTGTTTTGGGAACACCCATTTCTACACTATACACATTGGCTCAAATCCAGACATGGATTCAAAGCCAGGCCCTCTAAACTGGTTAGCTTTAAATTCTTCGCGGTCAAGAGAGAGGCAGAGAAATGTCACCTTACTCTTTAAGAAAGGAGAAGGATGAATAGATTTCTCACTGGGAAAGGCATCTCCCAGTCTCTCTCATTTCCTTGTTCTCAACCCCAGCCCTGCCAGCTCAGTCCCAGCTGAGACCCTGGACGGAAATGTCTCCCTGTGTGACTCCAGGAGTCTGCAGGTAGTTTATGTGGCAGTCGCTCTACTAGTCTTCAGGATTTAAATAGAGTTATAGCTACTCAGATTTTAATATATATGCTACAACTGCTTTGCTGGCTTGGCAGTTAAGGATGCAAACTTTCCAATCTCTTCTAGAAGCATGACACCGTAAAAGGGACTACAGTAATTAGGAATAAAGCAATGCAGTCCTCATTAACCAGAAAAGTACTTTCTAAACCCAGGGAGGCTCTACTTTTATTCCAAAAAAAAGTCAAGAAAATGGCGCCTCCAGAACCCAGTATAGATTTTGGGTCAACTCGTCCTCACTGGAATGGACTGGGGTTGATGTGAAATGCCTTTAAAAGGCAGAGAACAGTAAGCAATCTCGCAGAGGTGATCTGAGCAGAGAAAAGGCTCCAGAGTCGTATTAAGCTCAATCTTGCTTCAACTTGCGTTATTATTTAACTTTTGATTAGCCAACTTCGTTCAGTTTTAATGCATTGCGGTGAGTCCTGCCCTTTCAGCCACGGACATTATGGTAACTGGTTGTAGGTCTGCTTTCATGGCTGCAGCACGTGACCAGAAGAATGCTTTCTGAATGGAGCCTCGGAGTGATACGTCCCGCGTGACTCAAAATAGCTAAGGACTGTATATAAAACCAGGCACAAGCTAGTCTCAAGATAATTGCAGGCTTTACTTTAGTTCTTTAATCTCCACATCCTTTTCTGTCCTACCAGAGCTGTCTGCACAGGGACCTCGCTATGGCATTAGTCACAGGAAGAACCAAATGTTTTGTAAGCCTGTGCCTTCTTATACCTGTCTGAGGGGATCTGGTCACTCGAATCACAAATGAGCCATGTTAGAAGGGGTTCCACTGTAAGGCAGTCCCACATGTAGGAAGAAGATGAGAACATTCTGAAGGAATTTGATTTATTTATGTTTTCTGCGTAGATCCTTGTGATGCGTCTGCTTCCTGGAAAAGCTACATTGATAGATTGCGGGCAGCAGGAGAGCCGGATCTTACTCTCTCTTTTAACGGACATTCTTAGCACCTATGTTTTAAAACCTAATTAAGCTATGGTTCATTTATAACAAAAGGACAGTGGACAGGATCCGGGCTCTGTCTCTGCTTTGTCACCAACCAGCTCTGTGGCCCGAGGCAAATTAGCTCTCCACCGGGGCTCTGCTGCTCTGCTCTATAATCCTAACAGCTCTATTTATTAAACACTTTCCCCAAAGTAGGGATTCTGCCAAGCACTTCAACTAGATCATCTCACATACCCGCCATGGGTAGGTTCTGTTATTACCCCCATTTTGCAGATGAAGAAGCTGAGGCATAGATGAGCATAGATACAGATCTGCTGGTCTAAAGTGACACATCTTGCCTGCGAAAGAGCCAAGAATTCATCAAGTTTCTTTAGCCTGAGGGCACCTGGGTAGCTCAGTTTTTAAGTGTCTGCCTTTGGCTCAGGTCAGGATCCCAGAGTCCTGGGATAGAGTCTAGAGTCGAGCTCCCTGCTCAGCGGGAAGTCTGCTTCTCCTTGTCCACTCCCTCTGCTTGTGTTCCCTCTCTTGCTCTCGCTTGCTCTCTCTCTGTCAAATAAATACAATCTTAGGAAAAAAAAAAAGTTACCTTAGCCTGTGCTCTAAACTCCTGGCCTGCATGTTTCTCTCATCCCCCTAGTCACCCGGTCCAAGGAGGTGTTCTTGCTCTAGAAATCCTTTACTGTACTTAGAGATGATTCGGTTTTAACTCATGGGGCTCATCTCAGCCGCTGTGTGTTTCCTTTATTAAGTTTTAAAAATTATTTTGGTTTTTTGGAAAATCTTGTTTCCTCAACTGAGTAAAATGTCTGAATGAGTCTGTGGAAAGGCCACTGCCTTGAATATGACAAGTAAGGTTTTCTGCCCTTTTTAGATGCCTCCCTTTATAAATGGAAATAATAATGCTGGCTTAAGTGTTGTTTTGAGGCTCCAAGCAAAATGGCTATAAGGTGAAAAGCACTGTATGGATAGAATTTGTTACTCGTATTTTAAAATATCAGCCCTTTCAGGAAAGACTTTCTTACATGATGTATTTATTCTTCATGGCATGGAACGTGGTGCCCTCAAAGCTGTGAGCCACCAAAGTGGTTGTGTTGATCATTACTTTGATTGTGGTTTTCAATTACAAAAAACGAATTCTTAAATGCATTCTTATTTACCTTCGCACCATAAATTGACGTAACAGGAAGAACAGTTTAATGGAGATGCTGAAGCAAAAGGAGAGAACTAACATTGGCTGAGGACCTAAATTTGTCCTAGGCGTTACTTCACTGAATTCCCACCATCTGTCGATGAGAAAGTTAAGCGAGAACCCGGTACAGAGATGTTAAGTAGCTTCCACAGAACACACAGCTTTTCGCTAAGAGCAAAGTAGAAATAGTGATCAGAGTTTTGCCACACCATTACTGAAGATGAATTTTCTTTAAGATTTTTGAAAATAAAAATCTATGTACATACTGTTCAAGTATCGTTATATCAAAATATGCAACTTAATAGTCAACATTTTCATAGTAAATACAATGATCAACCGTTAAAGCATCAAGTGAAGAATTCTAAAAGCATACGTGGGAAATGACCTTGAAATGAGCAAGTTCAAGAACCAGTCCATGGCTTTTCCAGGTTCTCCTTGAACACCTCCTGAAGTGTGGAACGCGCTGTCTCCAGCGGCCAACAATTTCATCTTTGAACACTTACAGAGCATCACCTCCCAGCTCTCCCTCAGGCATTTTCAAACTTAAGATGCTTAAAACTTAGTTCATAAAGTAGTTTCATAATTTTGTTTGTAGTTAATGGGGGAGTTGGGCTTACCAGAGGAGAGTGAATGCTACAGAAGGGAACATTATCCCATCAATAATTAACTACAGATTACATTCTAAACAACCATTCACTTTTTCATTACTGAGGCCAAAGGAAAAAGTCAGTAAAAACTGTTACCCTATCTCCTTGGGATTTTCCAAGATCATCTTTGTCAGAGCTTCATTGCTCTATTTGCCTTAGAAGACAATTGTGTCCATCAGGGATCCCAGTGAGAAGCTGATGGTGCATTCAAATGGAACTTGAGTCAGGTTAATGAAGGGATATTTACAAAAGTATGGGCAGGGTTCAGAGAAATCAACAGAGTATGGTGAAGCGGCCCCAGACTGGCAATAATGGAGAATTTCATACCTGTGGACCTGAGAGGGTGAGGGGAAGGAGCAGATCTGAGAACCCAAACAAGTTCTGTGGGAAACACCCCCACCTCCACCCCCATCCTCACCTAAAGTGACCCGAGGTGGAGGTTTGCTGAGGATCAGAAGTTCAGCAGAGGAATAGACACACTGACCTCACTATCCCCCATCCCCAGTGTTCCTGCACAAGGCTCAGAGTTTCGCTGGTACAGGCTGGAAGACAGAAGACAAGGGGCCTTACTAATCCAGTTCAGGAACTCACCTGCATTTGGGACACAGAGCAAGACACAGAAGAGAAGAGAATTCCAGCTCCACAATGTTCCATGCAATCCCAAATATTTCCCAAGCCTTGTTTTTCCTTCTTACTCCTCTCTCCCCATTTATCTACACTTTTTTTCTCCCATCTCCAGCTACTAAGTCAGCAACATGAAGGACAGCTAGTTTGAAAACTAGCCTTGGGTGAGGGCATCTGGGTGGCTCAACCAGATAAGCATCAGACTCTTGATTTCCATTCAGGTGATGATATCGGGGTCCTGAGACCAGCCCAGTATCAGGCTCCATGCCCAGTGCAAAGTCTGCTTGAGGGTCTCTCTCTCTCCCTTTCCCTCTGCTCATCCTCCTATTCTCTCTTTTTCTCTCAAGGAAAGAAAGGAAGGAAGGAAAGAAGAAGGAGGGAGGGAAGAAGGAAGGAAGGAAGGAAGGAAGGAAGGAAGGAAGGAAGGAAGGAAGGAAGGAAAGAAGGAAAGAAAGAAACTAAGCTAGAAAGAAACCAAGAAAGAAAGAAGACTTGGGTCATGGATGGAAATGATAATCCTAGAGCTCTACTAGATTTTGCCATTCAAAGAGGTTAGCATTTGTCTCTTAAATTACACAGATTAATTCCAAAAGAAATTGTATGACCCTGCTTCCATATTTTTGTGTCATAATCAGAAGACCAAACCTACTAAGAAATATATAGAAATATACACACATGTGCGCACACACACACACACACACACACACATTTACAGGCCATTTAGTATTCCCACATCAAATAACTTTTTCTGTTTTTCTCTGATTTCTTTCCAGGACTTTATCTAATTGTTCTTTGTAAAGCCTTTATTAAGCTTTAAATACTGCCAATGGAAGTTCTAAGTTCTGAATTACTAGTCTAATTGCTTTCTCCCTATCCTCAATATGTTCAAAGCCTTGCCTTTTGGGAATTAAGTTTTCTGAGACTAAAGTTTTTGGAATAATGGGTCTCCGAACCAGATTTTCCAATGAGGTCTGCTCATGTGCTCGAAGATAGAGAAAGAGCTGACAAACAGTGTTTACTTCTGACAAGCCAGGCCCATTGGGAAGACCACTTATTGCAGAATTCCTGAGATGGATTTGGCACAGTTTGAACAAGTTCAAGGAAATTTTTGCATCCATCTTACTTGGATGCTCTGCTAATCTGTTCATAGGTGTTTTGAGCCTGAGAGATTTTTTTTCAGATTCCAGAAATCATATACTGGTCTACTCCACCATGTACAGAGCACCAATCAACAGCCATACACTTCGATGATAAAGATGACAGATTCTTACACAGCATGAGCAGAATAAGGGTAATATCTTGTCTTAAAACGTAGCTGATACATTAGTAAGCTCACTGGTGGGGGCTTCAGAGTTCTAGAATCCTTTAAACTGTGTGTATTTTTTCCCTTAATGTTAGTAATAGGGCAGAGACACTGAAAAATAAGCCTTCTTCATTTACACACTCATTCAAGTATTGGTTAAGACCCTTCTTTGAGGCAAGTATGGCAGTAGGAGTGGGGCATGACATGGCAAGTAAGGCGTGATCCCTCAAAGAGCTTTTAGTTCAGCTGAGTGAACATATCACATCAGAATAGGGGCAAATTCTGAAAGTAAAATATTGTCAGAGGCTCTGCTCCAATGGGACCTTTTCATCTGTTTCATGCCACAGCCCTTATACTGACAAGGATTTATGAGGCCATCTGAGTGACATTGTTGTGGTTGTGTGTGTGCCATGGGTTCAACAAACCATGACTACTGTGGTTATCAGTTGATTCTTAGAGCCACCCCATCCCCCAACCTCATGACACTTTGTGGTCCAGAGACACCTTACTTCTTAGTTCTTGTGTTAAGCAGTTGCAACATCCTCCTGATCGGTTTCCTTTTTTTATACTTGAGTATCTTCACTTTGTTCTCCCTACATCTGTTCTCTAGCACCCCTGTAACGATCATGCCAAAACAGGCATCTCGTAGTTATATTTCCCTCCTTTAATGCTTTACATTTTCCCATATCCGCCAAGGTCAGGTTCAGACTCTCTAGTGAGCGCCCCTGTGATTGAGCTCCGCAGATTTCTCCAACACCTTTCACGGCTCCTATAGCTACACCTTTCTGTGATGCTGCCGTAATGAAGCTTAGCTTGTCCACCTCTCCCAGCTTCTGCTTCAGGCTTTAACATTTCCTGCCTTCGTGCCAGGTGTCAGTCTGCCTGGGCCAGTCTTCCCCTTCCCTTCCTAACTCTGCCTCTGCCTTACTGGTTCAGCTCCATGTCTTTCCATCTCTCCTTCCACTTCGCAAGCACCATCACCTAGTCCCTGAACAACTGCAGTAGCTTCCTAAGTGGTCTCCCCTCTGCATATACTCTTTCCCTTCTAGTCCATTCTTGACTGCCAGGATGATGGTAACCATCATGCAGGCTCTCTTTACTCTTTTCCTATCATGTTGGAGATCAAGAACAGCATCTTTCCTAGGGCCAATCAGAAGGGCCTTTTCAGGCCCTGCTTATGTCTCCAACATCATGCTCCTTCTGCAGCAACCATGACCTTCTTTCACACCTTTGAATGCCTCTGCATGTCAGGTTTCCTCCTGCTGCACATTTGCACATGCTGGTCCCTCTTAGCTTGTTCACCTTTCCTAGCCATTTCACAGATCTCAGCTCAAGAATTCTGGTCAGAAGGAGCCCTTCCTTGACTGCTAGTCTAGGCTAAGTTTCTTTATTCTGCACTCTCATGGAAGAGTATTCCTTTCCTTCATAGCACCTACCTTAGTCTGCAGGTGGTTGTAATCAGTGTTTGACTCTGCCCGAAAAGCAAGCTTCATGAGATAGGGATGACATCTGATTTTGTTCATCATTGCATTCCTAGGCAAGCACAGTATCAGGCACAGAGGGGATACTCAAAAGCATTGTAGTTCATCAACCAATCAACCCTCTAAGACTCTTACTTCATTTGGAAAGCCCTGCAGTCATTATCACTAGCATACCAGGTGGAACTGGCCTCCAGCAGCCTATGAGTGTGTTGAATCACAGACCTTTATCCTGTATCATTTTACTAGTCAGTCCCTTAAGGATCTCAGAGTCCAGAGAGAGAAGCGCTATCTTAATCAACTCTACATCCACTATGCCTGACACGTAGATCGTGAACGATACATCCATCAGTAAGTTTTTTAAATTGAGGTAAAATTTACATATAAAATTATAACAATTTTCAAGTGTCTAACTCAGTGGCATTTCTCATGTTCACGATGTTGTTCAATCATCGCTATCTGATTTCAGAACATTTTATTCACCTTTCAAAGACGCCCCTTACCTGTTGAGTAGTTATTCCCCACCCCGCCCTCTCCCCACCCAGCTCCTGACAACCACTAATCTGCTCTCCACCTCTTTAGATTTTTCCATGCACATTTTGTACCAAGAGAATATACATAGATGGACTTTTGTGTTTGGCTTCTCTCATTGGGCATAATACTCTCAAGCTTTCTGCATGTGATAATATGTATCAGCACTTCGTTTTCATGGCTAAATAATACTCCATTGTGTAGTGACATTGCATTTTGCATATTCATTCATCGATAGACATTTGGCTTGCTTCCACGTTTTGGTTGTTGGGAATATGAATTCCCATACACACTTTTATTTGAATACCATCTTTCAGTTCTTCCAGTCTATACCTGAGAATAGAATTGTGTCACAAAACTGTATGGTTGGCTGATTTCCATGGAAGCTGTGTCATTTTACATTCTCGCCGGCTGTGTATGAAGGCTCTAATCATTTCTCGACATCTTCACGGATAGCTGTTATTTTCTATAGCTGTCTTAAAAAAAAATCTTATTTATTTGAGAGAGAGCAGACTGAGAGAGAGAGCACGGATTGGGGGTAAGAGTCAGTGGGAGAGGGACAAACAGACTCCCCACTGAGCAGGGAACCTGAAGCAGGGCTCCATCCCAGGACCCCAGGATCGCAACCTGAGCTAAAGGCAGACAAGCTACCTAGGCACCCCTGTAGTTGTCATTTTTTGAAGCAATCAGTATTACAGCCTAGTCAGTTTGAAGTGGCACATCTCATTGTAGCAATACCACTCCCTATCCTTAGGATGACTACTGTTAAAAAAAAAATAAAAACAAAAAAGTCAGAGAAGAATAAAAAAAGTGCCAGCGAGGATGTGGAGATATTAGAATCCTTGTGCACGGTTGGTGGGAGTGCAGACTGGTGCACAAAGGAAAACCTGCTGTTAGGGAAGACCGTATCGGGGTTCCTCAAAAAATTAAAAATAGATCTACTACATGACCCAAGCAATTCCACTTCTGAGTACATACCCCAAAGAACTGAACAGATGGGAGTGGAACAGATACTTGCACATCCCTGCTCATAGCAGAATTGCTTGCAATAACCAAAAAGTGGAAGGAACCCAAGTGCCCTTTGGCAGACAAGACAAAATGTGGCAGATGCATATCATGGCATATTACTCAGCTTTGAAAAGGAAGGAAATCCTGTTAAATGCTACAACCCGGATAAAGCTTGAGGACATTAGGCTAAGGGAAATAAGCCATTTTCAAAAAGACAAATATTGTCTGATTCCACTAATGTGAGTAGGCAAATTCCTGGAGACAGATAGTAGAAGGCTGGTGGCCGGGAACTCCAGAGAAGGTGGGAAACGGTAGGTTAAAGGTTGAGAGGGGCTCCCGTTTTCTCCAAGGAGGCAGAATGCAAGAAGGCACTCACATGGGATTGTGTCCTGTATGTTTCACTGTCTCCTATGTTCTTCCAACAGCAAAAGGAGGCTCTTCCTAATCTTAAGACTCCCTAACAGTTGGCGATGACGTTAGGCATGGCATGTAGAAAAGAAGTCCCAAATTGAGAACAACAGGAGGAAAGGAACTCTGAAGAAAGTAAGTGAGAAGGGACTACAATTTACAAAAGTACTGTTAGAAACCGTTTCACAAACGGAAGAAGCAAAAGAAGAATTCAGAATTTGTGACAAGACAGCTGATCAAGAAGGAGGAAGACATTCTACAGAAAGATGCCGAGGCCCAGGGTTCTGGCCGATGAGCAGAATCTTTGGCTGGTCAACTTCTGGTTTCAAGATAGAAACCATCTTGTTTTCTGTAGCAAATATTATAGCCTGATGAAAAGAGCCAGCAAAGTAGGATATTTGTAAGTAGGTTTTATAAGCATTAGTCATGGAAGTACCCCATGAAACCAAAAAGCAGGAAGTCCTGTTCAGTGTCCTATATTTTGGGATTCTTTTTAATAAAAAATCCTTTATTTTGTGTCAGGACGAACATCAGGGAATAAAGTTATTTTGAAAAGAGGCTGGATGAAGTACAACTCATATCCCCATGCAAAACGGGCAATAAGTAATTGTATCTGAATAAACTCTCATGTCTAGCCATTTGAGGGAGTCCTTAGGCTTTTCTTAAAATGATTATCCAGGAAAAAAATTTCAGATAGGATTATCCTTACTTTTTATAACCTTGTTTTCTTTCCTGGTATGTGGCTTTTAGCCAGTCCTCTGATTCTTAGAATGCTTCCTAAAAAGATGAATTAAGGAAAACGAAAGGAAATTCAAATAAGTCAATGGGGGCTGCTTGGCAATAGTGAACGTAAAACATGTGGTTAGGAAGAGGTTGAAATGAACTAAAATCAAGGCAACTGCTTTTTTCAGTAATACTTGCTATTTCTATCTTCCATTTCCATAGAGGGAGGGAAACTAAAATGGTATAATAAATACAGCTAATATTTATCCAACGAAGCATATGATGTGCGAGGTCCCATTCTAAAGGCTTCACACGTATTCACTCACTTAATCTTCACATCAGCCCTGTAAGGATGGAACCATGGAAGTGTCCACCGCTAAATTTTCAGGAATTTTGTGAGCCTGTTGGTAGCTTGAAATCAGTCATTGTGGGAGTATTTATTTATACCATGGAAATCGACATATGTTACAAATCGGGGCTTTTAGGGGGAGAGCCATTTGTTAAACATTTTCTAGAATACCACTGCTGTTGTCCTTCTTTCACAGATGGGGAAACTGGGACACCGAGAAGTTAGGCAGAGTTTCCGTGACCATGCAACTAGTAGTTAAAATTGGTCGCGTTAAAACTGTCGGCAAGGCAGCACGACTTAAGAGCCTGAGCTTTTCACCATCGTACCATCCTGCTTCTGATGCGACTAACTTAAATTGGCTGGATTTAGAAAGCCTAGGGCTCCAGTTTGGACTCTTCTACTATCCACTGTTTAAGCTTTCTGGGTCTCAAGACATTTTATACTAGAGATGTGACAACCTAAGGATGCTTCATATTGATCTCTGCTCTATCACAAATGAAATAGATTATGTGAAAATGCAAAATAGTCCTTGATTCCTCCCTCCCTTCCTTCTTTCCTTTGTTCCTTCTTTCCTTCCTTCCTTCCTTCCCTCCTTCCCCTACCTCCCTCCCTCCTTTCCTTCCTTTCTTCCTCCTCCTTCCTTCCTTCCTTCCACTTTGATTGTGTCTTTGCTATGAAAGCAGGGTACATGTAAATCTCTTTGGACTTTGGCAGCTTTTAAGGAGGACTATAGTGAATTTTCTCTCTAATGTTCCCATACTGCTTTCCTCATTTTGTAGAAAGCAGAACAGCTGTGCTGACAGTGGGTATCATCATCATCATTAATAAATATTTATTGCGAATGCCCTCTGTGCTGAGCTCCGAGGACACAGAGAGGTAGAAGATAGGGTCCTAGAAGCATGCCCAACAAGTGGCCCAGAGAGAGAGGAGGAACCACAGTATGTGGGGAAGGCTTTCTGGGGGAAGGAGTAGAACCTGAGCTCAAGGGAGCATCAGCCAGCGAATGGACATCATATTAGGCAGAATGGTTTGAAGGAAGGCACCCGGACAACGATCATTTCTGTGTTTGGAATAATAAGTGATGTGATTTGGCCTAAGGAAGTTCTGTAATAGGAGACAAGGCTGGAGAGGATGCACTAGTGTTTGAAGAGGGCTTTGAGCTTGACTCAGGAGTCTGGGCTTCATTTTTTGAACAGTAAGGAATCCCCCATGGTTCTGAGCACACCAAAGACGGATAAAGCCGTGGTATGAATGAGACAAGATTTAGCCAGGTGTGTAGAATGAACTGAAGGAGAGAGTTGCTGGAAACGGAGAAAACAGTTAAACAATAATCTATTCTCTAAACTTCTCCAACTCAGAAAATCTTCATGGAATAATTAGAATTGTAAGCAAGATACAATTAGAATTACAGACTGTGGTTACAACAGTACAAACACCTACATGATGGGAAAGACTGGAAAGAACCACAACTGAATTATCACAGTGACTGGATTGGGCTGAAGAATTATGGGAGATTTTTTTCTTCTTGCATCAAATTTTTGGTTATAGGGTCGTAGTTTATCATTGTGAAAATGCATGCAAAGAATTTTTAAAAATGAACAGAAGATGAGGTGCTCGAAGGGGACACAAATTTTAGGTAAAATGAAAAATTACGCTTTAGGCAAAACAAGATAAAACCATCCAAATGCAATGCCTTTGAGGTAGCTGGAGATACGGGGCGAAAAGTTTGGAGAGTGATCGACCCTTGACGCAGAGAGTTTTGTGAGCCAGGGAAGACCTGGGGAGTTGGAGGGAGCTCACAGCAGGAAACGCTGAGCAAGACCTGAAACTTGGGCGTGGCCCATAAGGTGCAAGAAAGAGGAAGAAGGGAAATCCATAGATAGGACTGGACACAATTAACCCAAGAAGGAGGAAGAGTGTTAAGACCTGTTAGGATATAGAGACTAACAGGAATTAGTTTATAGAGTCATTTCATTTACTGTTTTCGTCTGTGTTAACACATGATATATACGTTACATCTCCTGTCTTTTGTAATTCTTCTAGTGCTGCTTTGTGTTGGGTGCCCTCATTACCTTCTCTCCATTCTCCAAATGGAAAATCCAGACAGAAAATGCAAGAAGGCACAAATCCTTCCGTTCTGTAAGTGAAGGTAAAAGGGACTGTAGGTCAAGGTCACGTGACTTCTGTAAGTGTAGGTTAGAGGGCTTGCAGGTCAAGGTCATCATGACTTCTGTAAGTGAGGGTAAGAGGGCTTGCAGGTCAAGGTAACGTGACTTCTGTAAGTTAAGGTAGAAGGGCTTACAGGTCAAGGTCACGTGACTTCTGTAAGTGAAGATGAAAGGGCTTGCAGGTCAAGGTCACGTGACTTCCGTAAGTGAAGGTAAAGAAGGGACTGCAGGTCAAGGTCACGTGACTTCTGTAAGTGAAGATGAAAGGGCTTACAGGTCAAGATCGCGTGACTTCTGTAAGTGGAGGTAAGAGGGCTTGCAGGTCAAGGTCACGTGACTTCTCCAGAGTTGAAGCTCACTGAAGAAGGGAGCTTTCGCAGGAGGGTGTTTATACAGGCAAATTCCCCCTCAAGAGCGGCTAGGCCACTGCTCCCATTGCTGAGCCTTGCTGCAGATTGTTACGGGTTTTCATAATTGATATTGAAAGGACTTTCGTGCTACTTCCTCACACTTACTTTCCACATTTTCTCAATACGTAGATTGTGTAAATGTACAAATTTTGATGCTTATGTCAGTCAGTGTCATCTGGCTGCCCCAAGCAGCTTTCCTAGTTCATTATCAGCACAGTGTCCCTGATGTCATACACCATGAAGCTTCTGAAGCCTGGTAACATATCCATCCATAAAGTCAGAACCTGGAGCAGGGGCAGGGGGGGTATTAGCCAGAAGAGAGAAGGAATTGTGATCATTTAGCAGAATGCTGATTATAAGTTTAATTCAAGTTATATACACTGGTGATTCAACCCCACAAAGCAAGGTGTTTAGGATATTAGATGCCTAAGTGACCTTCTCTTTCCATGTTCATGTTAATAGATAGTGTCTTTGATGCAGACAGTTACTAGATAGTTTTGCTCAGTTTTCACAAAAGACCCTGAATATACAAAACAGCAGAGGCCACATACTATTCCCCCTCACACTGATGAGTGACCAACAAATCCATCCTGAATCTCTTAAAACCGTAGGCCCTGGAAGCATGACTAGCAAATTTCAGTCTAAATTCTTACCAAGGTGGGAAATTTTATGAATTTCGCTGTTAACATGCGACTTGATATTCACGTGAAAATGTAATCATGAGCTACAATTTTCTTGCTATTAATTCAAATTAGGATATTGTATCTATTTTACTAGATTTCAAAAATCTAAAAGTATTGCCTCTGCAGTTTCAGATGTATTTATATGTTATTAATTGGCTTTAAACACGGTTAAATTTTACATTTAATGTCTTACTACAGTTTTAAGGGGGTGTTCATGTATATTAAGTCTGGCTTGTGGTACTACCAGTATCTTTGTAAAAATGACTCACAAAGAATGATTCTTTTATAAAAATATAACTATTATTGAGGTGCCTGGGTGGCTCAGTCATTAAGATCTGCCTTCGGCCCAGGTCATGATCCTGGAGTCCCGGGATCAAGTCCCACATCGGGCTCCCTGCTCAGCAGGAAGCCTGCTTCTCCCTCTCTCACTCCCCCTGCTTGTGTTCCCTCTCTCGCTGTGTTTCTCTCTGTCAGATAAATAAAATCTTTAAAAAAATACATATATACATATATATAACTATTATTGCTATACTCTGAGATTTGTACAGAAAAGGAAAATAAAAGGACTTGACAAATCTCTATTATCTCTGGCTATTTGCTAATTATGTGGAAAAATTAAGCCTGGAACTGACTTGTCTCATTGTCACCTGTCACTATTTGTTGTCTAGACACCTTAAAAAAAGAGGGTCCAAGTATAGGAACCTGGTGGAAATTTTTATTTTACTACGTTTCATATGATACAATCCATGAAGTCTTGATCACGAGACCCATGTTTTAATAACCTGACCTGAGAGAATATTAAGGTGAGGTCAAAAGGTTCCTGAAATGTGTGTCACCTTACAGGTCCAAGGAGTATTTTTCAACTCACTGAGCATCCTGAGTCATAGTGTGGGGTGTGCTGCCATGGCAAGAAGGCATAGAACAGAAACTGCTCACCTCAGAGAGCATTGCTGTCGCAGGCATGAGTGTGGTTGGAGGAGACTTTCCTGTCTTTGCTGAGTTGGTTGGTCCTTCTGCTGGGCTCTCTGGGGCAGTGGGGCTCACTCCTGGGGGCTGCATTTCCCAGGCTCCTGTGCCTGTCGCAGTCAGCCCCTGGGGGGCACCGGCAAGAGACAGGACAGCTGGGAGGACAGGAAGGGAGGGGAAGACAGGGTCTATTCCCCCCTCTTTTCTTTCTGCACCCCCCCCACTGCCCCTCACCCGCAGTGGTTCCGAGAGCCATCCCGGTTTCCCATCTCTCTAGGAGACCGCCATCTCTGGGTCCTGTGAGTTCTGTGTCATCCTTTGGCTCCCTCAGCTTCGGGGTGAGTGTGACTTCTTACTCCTGGTGCTCTCAGTTCCATATCTGATTTCTCAGTTCTTCCCTCGCCTGTGTCAACAATTTCCTGAATTAAATTCCTCCGTTTT
Organism: Spilogale gracilis; assembly: GCA_004023965.1. Classification (NCBI taxonomy): domain Eukaryota; kingdom Metazoa; phylum Chordata; class Mammalia; order Carnivora; family Mephitidae; genus Spilogale; species Spilogale gracilis. Next base: position 32,377 of record PITA01007125.1, read on the forward strand.
CCTGGCTGGATCCTGGCTGGCATAATTCACTATATACCTAAGTATGTGTCTATCGGGTCATGATGGAGAATGCATGTTGTATGGAGAGGAGTTACTAAAACAGTTTCAAAAACACTATGAAAATAAATTTGACAGCACGTGGTACACATCGCTGCACCTGTTTCTTCACTTGGGTGTTGATGGCTATTACTGAGCTGAAGATCATGAACCTAAAGATTCTTTTTGTCTCTTTTAAAAAGGGAGAACAATGTGGTATAGCTGAGGAAGTACCAACGGGGAGCGAGGAGACCGAATCTAATTTTGGTGGTAGCCGTGGGCCATGCATGTAACCACGCTTCCTTTGTGCATGAAACCAGCGGCTCTGAGATCGGTATGACTTTTTTCTTTAAAGAGTTCTAATTTATTTATTTGAAAGAGTGAAAGAGAGTAGGAGCACTGCATGGCCAGTGGGAAGGGGCAGGGTGAGAGGGAGAAGCAGACTCCCTAGTGAGCAGGGAGCCCAATGTGGGATTCCATCCCAGGTCATGACCCAAGTTGAAGGCGGAGGCCTTAACCCATTGGGCCACCCAGATGCCCCTGGCATGCCTTTTTTAAAGGGACTTCTATAAGAAGCTATGGTGTTGCCATTTGAAAGAAGACATTGATATAAAGCCTGTGACAGCTCGAAGACCAGTGAGACTAGCATTTGCGGGCTGTTTAAAAGAAGAGTCACTTACCTGGATCATTCCATTACACTTGCATTATTTAATCATTTTCCTCAATTGATAAGTATTTATTTATTATGCTAGCACTAGAAATAATAGCTCAGCATTCTGGTCATAAGTTCTTAGGGAATAAACATTGATATGGGCCGTGGGACCTGCAGAATATCAGATGACGGTGCTTATAGTCATTAATGTCAGTAAATAACATTGAGACGTCACATAAAGACAAATGCCCCCATGAGGAGATATATTTTTTAAGTGGCTCAATAAAATATAGGTCAAGTGTAAGGTGTCAATCTCTTTAAGATGCAGACATACTCTCCCATGCCCTAAGTCCTATTAAACAAACAAAAAATGTTGTACGTTATAATATTCTTTGGCCTTATCAGCAGTTCCCTTGCTCTCCTCCATATTTAAGAAAAGTCTATGACCAAAAGGCTCCAGTCTTCAAAATAGTAAAATTCCAACAGATATCACAATGTCTCTGGTGAGATAAGCAATTGAATATGCACAATTCCAGACCAGATGTTAGCTTTTCCTTTATGCCCAGTGCTCAGTGAAGTCAGGGACTGTTCTGCGGAGTTTATCTGAAGGGGAGATAAAAGATAGATGTTTCCTGCCAGGCACTAAACCTTGCCCTGTGCGGAATCCAGACACTTGCAACCCTTTCCGTGTGTGTGTATACACACATATTCATCACTTTCTGGCTGGTAACACCATTGAAGACTAAAATAAAGCCATATTGTTGTGGAATGTATTTTATCCCCACCTATGGAGAGACTGACTTTTTTTGTTTTTGTTTTTTGTTCCCCAAAGCAGATCGTTTATCTCAGTTTCTTCAAAGAGTCATCCAAGGTAATTTTCATGGTTATTTCTGTTTTTATATGTTCCTAGTTTTATTTTCTACTCTTCCCTTGAATTTACATAGAACGACTTCGGGCACAGGAAAAAATGGCCGGGATTAAACAACAGCAGATTGCACTTTTGCGTGTTGAACTTGAGGCAGGAATCCGGTGGGTGATGTGTTAGAAGGCAAGCTGGAAGAGGGTCGCACACACACGCACACACACATAAGATGCAATGAATGGCAACTGAAAAGATAAATCCAGTAACAGCCGAAGATTGTCTGAAAGTAAAATGCTGCCATGAAATCTAATAAAATAGTGTGGGACGGGGACACGGCATATTCTGCTGCCGTGGCATGTGGCTGATGGGCTTGGAGATGACCTACAGCCTCCCACTCTTACAGGAGCGTATTCTCATTCAGAGAGTCACTACAGTGGCCTGCTAAGGACAGGTTAAAATATTTGAATAATTGACAATAAAACCTTTTAGTCTCTGAATTCTTTTTCGGATCCCCAAAATGCTCCTGCCCAAAGACGTGTTGAAACCTTGTTGATGGCAACACTTGTAAAATCCCTTGTCTGGTCAACAGTATGTAACGCAGTAGTATTGAGAAAATCCTTCAGAATGAAATTTTCCTCAGAAAGCCCATCTCCAGAGACAAATGAAGCCTTCCTTTGGGCAGTTAGAATGCATTTGAATTATCTAGAGAAATGCTGAGTTCTAAATGATTTTCTAAGGATAGATGTGATTGGACAGAGAAAGTGTGCCCGCTTCACTTTATGGAAGTTAAGGGAAAGATTAATTTCTTAACAGAAATGTCTCCCAGATCATTAATGCTGCTGAAACCTCGATAGGGATACTTCTTAGCCCTGTGTTGAAGATCCCCTGGAGGATCTGATTTAATGTATGGACTCCTTTTTGCCGAAAGTGCATCTTAACATGATCACGGAATTTCAGACACAGTTTCAGGGGATTGTCAAATGCACCAAAGATCATTTATATTCCACCCCCCCACCCCCTAATGGGTTAAAAACCCCATATTGACGACAAACGATTCAATAGTTTTCACATGAGCAACATAGATCACGCTGAGTTTGGAACTTTACCAAGCTGGGTTAAAAATTCTGACTTCATCACTTAGTTCTCTCCAAGTTGTTTGATCACATTCCCCTTGCAGTTATAAAGGCAATGAATGAAATAAGGATAGACTATGACTTATGTATATTAATTCGTGATGCATGTATTCGTATTAATATATCAAGTGCATCATAAAACATATACAAAATAGAAGTTATAAGACTGAGATGAAGATGAGAAAATAAAATATCTTGCTAATCATGATGATATCATAATCTATCAATAGCTAATATCTCACGGCAAAATATATGCTCAGATCAGAATTCATCATTAATGATAGTTCACAGAAATCCAAATTGCAAGTAGTCTTGCATAATTGTCAATGTTTTTGACCTATTTCTTGTCAGATCCAATTAGACTGTCATTGTTTTCACGTCTCCGTATGGCTGGCAAAAAACTCTTAGAACCGAAACTGGCAGATTTGATCTTGATTTTCACCTGTGAATGCATTATTGGATTTATCTCAATCTTTGATTTCTTTGAAGGAAACTTTTAAGCCACTTGTTTTCCAAATAAGGGAGTTAATTGGTTAAAACCAGACAAGATGCCTTGTGGAAGGGGTAAACTTTAGGCAACGTCAATACCCTAAAATCAGGGAAAGAACCAGAGGGGGGGCCACTGTCACCCCTAGGCCTGAGGCTCTTCAGTGAGTACTCCTCAGATACAGTACTGGGCACGGGACCACTTTACTGGGCATCATGTAAAGACGCTGGTTCAACGAATATAATGAACATTTATAAAGCTCTGTTTGGTCATTACATATTCTGATCATTAAAGGAAAAAAATAGAATTTTTTTTTCTTTAAAGGTTTTATTTATGTATTTGACAGAGAAAGAGCATGAGAGCGGGGAGGCTTAGAGGGAGGAGAAGACACCCCGCAGGGCTATGAACTCGATGCAGGACGCTGGGACTCCAGGATCCTCACCTGAGCTGAAGGCATTGCTTAACCAACTGAGTCACTGGAGTGCCCAAGAAATAGAATTTCTAATATTCTTTCCAAATCACAGTGAATTGCCTTGCTCACTCCACTTTGGAGAGTCCTGTCTTAGGCAAATTATTTACTGCCTTTCAATTTCTTCATCTGCAAAATGGGGATAAGGTCACATAAGTCATAGGCTCACGCAGTTAAATGGCATGTGTAAAGGTGTATGCACAAACTCTGGCATGTGATTTAAAGGAGAAATAAGAGGAGATGCTATTATACTGATTACTACTCTATCAAAGGATCGCCACGCGTCTACTCCTGTTGCTCCTAGCCTAATTTAAGAGCCAAACAAAACCTCCTCTCAGTGCTCTCTCTATGACTGCAAGAGCTGCAGTTTCTCACCTCCCACCTCACCCCGAAAACAAAACAAACAAAGGCATATTAGCCTTTTCATCCTGGAAAACAACAGATTCTGAACACTTAGTAATCCTTTTCATAACATGAGAATTACTAATTGGGAAGATCTGTTAAACCCTATCAGATAATTTTAATATGGGGGGGGTTGTTTGCTTTTTGGTGTTTTTGTTTTGTTTTTAAGCAACATACAATGTACTAGACATCGGCTAAGTGCTGAGGTTTCAGAGATGAATTGAACTTGCTCTAGGCCCTCCAGGCACTAACCATCTAGTGGAGGATACTAAACAAATAACTGCATCAAAGTGATAAGAGCTGTAATGGGGGTACACACTGGTTGCTATGGGAGCAGAGTAGGGTAAGCAGCTTCCTTTGCCTGGGGAGGGCAAGGAGGGCCACTGGAAGGACGCTGGGCCTTACTGAGTCTTGCAGGATATGACTGGGAACCTGCATTTGGGTCAGAGGGCAGTATATCTAGTATGGCCCCTTAGGAACCAGCAGGTCAACCAGCTCCCTGGGGCCGAGGGGTTTGGGCAAGTCAACGAGACTGGCAGAAATCCGCCCGTGCTCAGCCTTGGATGACATGCCATGACTGAAATTTACCATAGAATGGATTGGAAATAGACAAAGGCTCTTAAACTGAGAGTGATACCATCACAAATAATGGGAGGGGCATTCTTTTGGAGGAATGACTAGTGAAACAAAATCTCTTGAGACTGTTGGTTGGGGAAAAAGGAGAGAGAGGAGCGGTTTACCTCTGTTGTAAATTTACTTGCTAATTCTAAACTCGCCACTAAAGTAAATGCCGGCTAACTAATTCACTCTGTCGGAGTTTAGGCTCCATTACTGTGGATGAAGTATTCATTCCCTAAGTGTCCGACTTGCTCCTGTTTGGAGCTAGGCAAAATTTCAGACAGCATTACCAGTTTGCCTGGTGGGATTACAAGCTTCCTAACGTTGTGCATGGAATTTTTCTTTATGAGGATGTTATAACCAGAGAGCAACTTTCAAACCCAATATCCACTCTAAACAGAACATCAGCACAGCCGACTTACATAACAAGTGAATGTGGCCATAGAGATATGAAAAAGGGACTTCCATCTCTTGATGCCAAAGTAGAAAAAGAAAAGCAAGTTCAGAGAACACATCATGACTCATCAAAGTCCGAAAGGAAAAGCTTCATGTGAATATAACAACCTGTGCAGCCTCGTGGGTCCTTTGAGCCTGCAACCATATTGGCTTTTGTGTGGATCTTCTGCGAAACAAAAGAACCCCGTCATTTTCCTCCTTAACAGCAATTGTTAGATGCTGCTTTACCTCAGAGATGAAGCTTATGCTCTACATTCTACAAGCTTCCTCGACCCCCCCCCCCGCCCTGTACTGAGCAAATGCCTTTTCATTTCTGAGTGTAGGCCTTATTTTCTAACATTTCTACTTGCTTCTGCACAAGCCACAAACGAGACGATTCTTCAGGGGGAAGACCTGAAGGGAGAAGGTGGTGCTTTCTTAGACCAATACGAAGGGAAAAGGACAGGCGATATCTGTATTTAAGCTCTGTTCCCAGAGATGGATTTTATTTTTCAATTCCCATCGTTGATCATATAACGCATTGATACCCATCCTTCCAAGCATCACGTCGAAATTTTAATATGAGCCGAAGAATGTACACATTTTCTTCTCTATTCTCCTTCTGACAAAACGCCAGGAGGAATGGCCATCTCTTCCTCCAGTGTCTTACGAAGATGATTGTTCTCTCTTTGAAATTCAGCATAACAGGTGAAGGTGGAATCCTAAAGGGATCAAAGGAACTTATGCCCAAGGAAGGAAAGTTGTGAGGTTGGCATGCCAGAGAAACACATTGGGCCTGGAAAAAAAAAAAATTAAAACCCATTAGTAGCTAATGTAATAAGCATTACCATTAGGTGAAGACCCTTTAACTGACAACTAGATTATCTGGGTATATTATTAGTTGCCATTTATGAGGCAGTTAAAAGTTATACTTTTACTCTACTGTTATTTCCAGGTTTCTCCCTGTTTATTTCCTGGGAAAAGTATCCGGGCATGTCCTCAGGCAGAAAAACTAGTTCTTACAGTCGATTCCTCAGGGCATACTATATTCTATTTCTCTTAGATGCGTTTTCTTTTGTTGTCCTGAGGTTCACTTTGGGATAGACAGGAAATTATAACACTGAAGTTATCAAGCAAGTAACAAAGCCTTAGAAACTAAAGGGTGGCTGACATTGACACTCCTTACGGCTGGAACTTGGTCCCCTGCACACTCTCCTTCCCTTCGCGGTGGGCCAGCCCTGTAAACAGGTTTTGCCAATTCATGGATCGATGCAGCCTTGGGTGCACTTTGTCTTGTTTCTTGTCTTCCAAGTTCTCCAGTGCCAAGTTCCAAAGCAGCCTAGAACTGCATTTCAGACCCGCTTGCTCCAAGAGTCAATTTTGCAACAGAAAATGGTCTTAAAATAGGATTTTACTCTAGGGGGAAAATCCTCAACCAAATAGTCACAGTGCACTTTGAATGACTAATTGAAGCCATTACATGGCAAAATAAGGGATACATCATTCTTTTCATAACACTACCATATAGGAACAGTTTTAATTTTAAGAGTCAAGCACTTACATTAATCTGAGTCTGAAATAATAGGCCCCTGATTTAAAATCTCCCAACATTCTTTCACACTTCATAAAACTAAAAATAAAATTGTCTCAGCAAACACTGACCTATTCCGCCAGCCAAAGAACTGTATTTCAAGGAGAATTGGAACAAGAGGTCTCCAAACTGCCAAGTGCCCGCAGTCTACTGCGTGTAGCCTTAATGGGTCTTAAATGTGAGGCGGGAGAGAAGAGCCTACAGACTGTACAGGAGAAGAGATTTATTCCCCTTCTTAAATCAAAGGCAGATTCCATGCCTCAGCTGTCCCCCAACCCGCTCGCCCCGCCCCCACGGGGTTGTTTTTCTATATTTTTGGATGTATTTTTTTCGAAGATGACAGGTGAGGGAGGCTTCACGTGCCCTATCTGGTCCACAGAGTAAACAGAGGGGTTAGGGTGGGCTTATTTATTTACAAGGCGTTCAGCCTCTCAGCTGTTTTTCCCCCATTGGCAAATATTTGGAAGCTTGCCGTCCTCTAGAAAAGAGACAGATTTGGCAGGAATGTTCTTTGTGCCCTCCTCCCTTTTTACCGGGGAGAAAGGGGACAGATTTATAATTACAACCTTGGGGGGGGGCGGGTGGAGGGGGTAGGGAGAAAAAGTTTCAGCCGGCACGACAATGCCTGTTTTTTCTTTCACGGTCAACACCGTGCCACAAACCGCTCTGGTGCCACTCGGGAGCCCTCCTCCTGGTCCCCTCCCTTTCCCTCTGCAGGCTCGCTCTGGCAGGCGGAGGCACAGTTAAATTCCAGCACCTTCTCCACATACCCCCAAACTACTACGCTGTATTACTACGGCTGCCCTCGCTCTCCCCGTGCCTCCCCTGCTTCCCCAGCCTCCCGGGGGGGAGCCCGGCAGCGCCCTCGCCCAGGAGGACGGCCGGGAGAGGGATAACGGGCGCCTAACTCCTCCCGGGCTTGAGGCTCTCCGCGTCCTGCGCAGTTTCTCTGCTCCAGGCACGAGCACGGCCGGCCGGAGAGCCGGCGCCTTGCAGACACACACGGATCCACGCATACAGTAGAGCTGTCTCGATCCACATTCTTGCACACCGCCCCCTCCTTCCCCCGAGCTCCCGGAGTCGCTGAGCGGGGCGAGTGACAGGCGCGTCCCGCCAACCCGCGCCCGGCGGGGCAGGGAGGAGCGGCGCGCGGGGCCAACTGCGGCGCGTCTTCCGGCGCCCGTGGTGGCGGCGAGGGTGGGACGCGGGGCGGAGCCCGAGTTTAGGAAGAGGAGGGGATGGCTGTCATCAATGAAGTCATATTCATAATCTAGTCCTCTCTCCCTCTGTTTCTGTACTCTGGGTGACTCAGAGAGGGAAGAGATTCAGCCAGCACACTCCTCGCGAGCAAGGTAAATATAACTTACAACTCCCTTCTCCTCTTTCCCCTCCCTCCGGCCTCCCGGCTGCAGCCGCCGCACAAACCCCTCCGGCACCGCGCCGCCTTCGCCGGGGATTATTCATTATTATCCTAATTATTATTTATTGTGCATGCACGGAGACCAAAACAAACAGGCGGGCCAACCGCCACAACAACAAAAAAAGCCCGCCTCCTCCCCGCGGGCCTCAGGTGGAATGCTCTAACGACAGCTCCCGGGCGGCCGTGGAAGAAACGGGAAAGTTTCAACCGAACCTTGCTGTTCTAATAATAACAGTAATAATTACTACTTCGGGGAGGCGAGGGGCGGGGGGAATCCCAACAAACCACAGCCTTGATCCTAGGTAGGCAATAGGCGATGCGCTGCCAACTCAAGGTTGCAACACACACACACACATACACACACACACACTCACCCCGCAAGGTTGCAATTCCCCCCCCCCCTTAAAGCTGGGGGAGGGGGAACGGCAGAGGGGGAAGGCTAGAGGACCCTGGAGGAGGATGGAAAGGCGACACTTCACCCCAAACAGTCATCCCCGGAGGAGTTGGAAGGGGAGCGGGAGAGGAGGGCGAGAAGCCCGGGCTGGCGGCCGGGCGCCAACGAACGCGGCTGCCACCCGCTTCCCGGGGACTTGTTTAAAGGGCTCCGGTTGCCGAGACGCGAGCGGATCGCGGCGGGAGAAGCCGAAGCTGGCGCGCCGGAGAGGCGGCAGCCACCGCCGCGGGGCCGGTGCTTGCCCCATCGGAGGTGTCACCTCCACTTTGCGCGTTCCTTCGGGCGGGGATGAGGACGCTGACCGGTAGGCAGGCCTTTAGGCAAAGGGGTTACCGGGGCGCTGCGCCCGGGGCTCTGCGGACGTCCCTGCTTCTGGTACCTGACGGCCGCGCGAGCTCGGGTGTTGAAGTTCAGGGTGTCCGGCCCGGGCCGCACTGCCGGGAGGGAGTGGGGAGGCCCCAGAGAAGGAGGTCGGAGGTGCCCGCCGGGCTCAGCTACCCTGCCCTCCCCCTCCCGGGGTTTGTTTTCTTTTGCTTGGCGTTTTCCCCTAGCTTGAGCCGCGGGAACCTCGGGCGTGGGTCGCCCGCGATCCTCCGGGTGCTAGGAGCTCGCTGGGGCCCGGGAGAGCCGCGGTAGCTGCGGGCCGGGAGGCCATGATCCGGATAATCCTCTCTGCCTGACTGTCACAAACAGGACCCGCGCGCACCCGGGCAGCAGCGGTGGCGTTCGCCGGAGAAGGGAAAGGGCTGTGGGGAGGGGGGGGTAGGAGGAGGGAGGGGGGTGGCGACGGCTGGAGGCGGGGAGACCGGGTGGGTGCCTCCTCCCAACGATGACACGCACCCCTTCCTTCTCGCTCCCTGCTTTCGAGTTTGCTTTATTCCCATCCCAACCTGATTTACCCCTTCCTCTGCTCTCCCCCTCCATCCGGCCGTCTTCCCTCCTCCCGTTTGCGTTGCAAAACAGGGCCATGCCATCTGCAAAGGTGTCGCGATGCACTTCCCCAAATAACCGGTCCGGCGTGCCAGTCCCTAGGCGCCCTCCGGCTGCGGGCGCACACCGAGCCCGGTGCTCCGGGTGCCCCGCACCAGGCCTCGCAGTCTGGGCGCAGTTGCACCGCGCGGGGCGGGGCGCAGCAGTGCGGGC
>PITA01007125.1:42178-94367 GCA_004023965.1 Spilogale gracilis
AGGAAAAAAAAAAAAAGTTTGGCAGGGCGGCTAAGTAGGGAGGGGGTGGGAGGGGGCGGCGAGCTCCCGCGGCTCGCGTCTCCGCGCGCTCGGGGCCGGCGCGAGTGTGTCTGCGCGTGAGTGTGAGTGTGTGTTGTGCGCGTCGCGAGCAGAGGCGCCGGCAGACGCCGGGAGCCCGGGGAGGACCAGGCGAGGTTTGGTGGCGGGGGCTGGTGGGGGTGGCGTGTGCGTGTGGCTGTGAGTGTGAGTGTGCGCGCGCGAGCGACAGAGAATCAGGAAGTCACAGCAGCGAAGCGCACACAGACATGTTTGATCGCCGTGACATGACGCGCGCGAGGGAGGAAGCGGCGGCGGCGGCGGCGGGGCCCGGGCGGCGGGCTCGGGCGCGGGCCTAGGGCTCGGGCGGGGAGACCCGCCCCGACTGCCGGCCGCGCCGCCGCCGCCTCAGGCTCGGCGAGCCCCGCGCCTCTTTTTGTTCCGCGTCCCCCAGGTAAGGAGCCTGCGCCGGCGCCGCCCGCTGAGTGCGGAGCTTTCCAGCTCTTTCCCTGCCGGCCCCCTCCGGTCTCCCGGCTCGCCTTTCCTGCAAAGTCAGGCAGGCAGGGGAAGCGGGCTCCTCGCCCTCCGATCGATCGCGTGGAAAACTTTCCAGCGGGAATCACCACGAGGGGCTAGAAGGCCTTGCTCGCTTCTATCGCTTGTCAGTTCTTTCCCCTCCGGGTCCGGAGAGTGGAGTCGCTGCGCCCTGGGGCTGTTGCACATTCAAACTTCGGGCCTAAACGTGCCTCCAACTCTGGCAGGATTTACTCTAGCAATGAAATGAATATTCCGAGTCGTCCATTTGGTCTTGCCAGGCGTTTGGATTTTTTAAGAGAAGACGACGGGCTTGAGGAGTCGAGGGAAGTGTGTGTGTGTGTGTGGGGGGGGGTGTTGTGCAGAATCCATTCCTTCTCTAATGTCTGCGCCGGGTGTTACGTAATTTTAGTAGCACATGGGTGCAAAGCCCACACTGGGCTTCTCCCCTCCTTTGTTTATATAACTTTTGGGAGAGTTTTGCAAGATTTCGCCTTTTTTCCTTCCTCCGCAATCTGATGGACGTTGGTGCTTTTGAAACAACAAAGCGACGGGGGTTAACATTTTATGGAGAGGTGTCATCATTGTCTCCTGGTCATTAGGTAGAGTGTATTCCTAAATAGGTGTAATGTTAGAGCCTAAGGGAAGCATTAAGGATACACGTTTGTCTGCTGCATGGAGTGGTTATTTTTAACATCTGTGCGTCATGAACAGCAGAGTTAAATTTTAAGCTCCCATTTCAAAGGACTTTTTTATTTACACCTGGTCCTGCCGTGCTCCTAGGAGCAGAATGCTTGTATGAGCAGAAAGCTTGTTGCTGGCGTGTGGAGCAGTGGAGGATTTCTGTCTCACCATCCAAGACCCAGAAGGCCCCCAGAGCTGGACTAAAATAAAAGTCATACTCAATAGCATGTGTGTATAGACACTTAGATGTGCACTTTCAAATATTTCAGTAACATTTTGCATGCGTTTGGGGGGGCACTGCCCCAGGCTTGTTTGCTAACACTAGACTTGGTAGGCATCCAGCCTGCTTTGAGCACACTGGTGAAGAGTTAAGAGGTGTGGCAGGGCTGAATCCAAGTTGGTGCATTGTTATGCAAATCTAGACACACTCCCTCTTTTAGGGATCTAATTGCACTTTTATTCTCCAGGCCTTCTTCTTCTTTTTTTTTTTTTTTAAGTTCCCTGACGACTCAAATGTTTGCCACTGGGAAGAAGGGATTTGAAGATTCCTGTTAGGTACCAAAAATATTTATTGCAGCAGAGGAAGGAAAAAATCCAAGCCTGGGGTCCAGGGCCCATACCTGATTGGAGGCATTAAGCAGAAGTGCCTTGTGAGTAAAGAACGTTGTGAAAATAAATTGGGAGTTTGGGATATCAGAACCCTTGAAGAATGGTCAGAGGGGAGGGAGTGCCTCCTTCAATGCAGCCTTTCTCTTCTGAGTGACAGCAGTGACATCCCAGCTCCAGGACTAGCTGCACTGTGGCGTCTTAAGAAAATATTCACCGCAAGAGTGTGTTCAAAGCAGCTTTAGATCTTTTCTTTTGTTCAGGTTTTAAAAAAAAAAAAGTGCCCCTGCTTGTATTTTATTGCTAATGCTTGAATTATTTCTAGCAGTATAAGTGGAAAGTAACACTTTGGCAAAAAAATTATTCAAAACTTTCTGTTTTGATTAAGATAAGACATTTACAGGCCAGTGCGAAAGCATATTCCATTCTCTCTAGGAGACCATTGTGATGCCCCTTATATTACTATAATATTTTGACATTTCATTATAAAGGCTTATTATGTGTTAGAGCAAGATCAGAAAAGAGAAAACTTTCCCAAGCTGTTAAAGTGGTGGTGTCCTCCAGTGTTTCATCTTCCTTTGTAAACAAGGCCTTTGTTTGTCAAACTCCCCTAGGTCAGCAGCTTTTTGATAACGCCAGAGAAATAATAAATCACGATTCGTGACATCTTGACATGCCACCACGAGAACTGAATTATGAGAGATAGAAAGCCAGGCAGTGTTCGCCCGCGCCCACCTACTGAGGGAGTGTCACAAATTTTGATTCCCACTGCTTGTGGTCAAGATGATTTTAAGGGGAGCCACGGAGAGTCTTGCTTAACGTGAGTGGACTTGGAGAGCTCCCTATAAATGAGTCACTTTTCTCTTCTGCAGTATTTCTACTGAACAGATGAGAAAATTTCCCTCATGGGAAAGCCATGTTTGGGAGCTGCTTCTGATTTTTCTCTTGTCACTTTCTTATGTGAAAGAATGGTCTTCTGAATCACTCCATGTTCTTAAATGTGTTCTGTAGGTTAAGACCAACAAAGAATGCTGAGTTTTCTGTCATCTTGGGAAGAGTTTGCATTATAGGACTTTACTCTCTAGCCATTTGAAAAAGTCTTGGGTCATTCCGTAAGTAGCTGGGAGCAGAAAATACAGATGGTGAGAAGGTTATTTGGTAAAGTATTTAGAAAGGCCGGAGGTGTTTATTTTTTATACAGAGAAAGTCATGAGTTTTTATTTACCAGGGAATGCAGAAGTCTAAAACTTAGTCCTGCCGCAGTTTTTTTGAAAGACAACATATTTATTTTGAGATTTTTTTTTAAAGATTTTATTTATTTGACAGAGAGAAACACAGCCAGAGAGGGAACACAAGCAAGGGGAGTGAGAGAGGGAGAAGCAGGCTTCCCGCCGAGCAGGAAGCCCGATGTGGGACTCGATCCCAGGTCTCCGGGATCATGACCTGAGCCAAAGGCAGCCGCTTAACCAACTGAGCCACCCAGGCGCCCTATTTTGAGATTTTTTTATCAGCAAGTTAAATGGGATCTTGCAACATGGGTTCGCAAAACTTTACACCTTATTACTGTTTATTATGACTTTATTTTTTCCTCATGTTAATATAGTACTTTTCCTTGAAAGTATTCAGGATACATTAGAGACTTTAAGTAATATAGGTTTTAAAGATACAGTCAAAGATGTTTGAATAATTATACCTTAGTAAAACATAGTAGAGCTGGTGAAATTCAGGAGCTCCCTAGCTGGGTCTTTGTTGGATAGAAGCATCTTCTGATTTCAATTATGAGTGAAGAACTCATTAATTCGCTCATTTGGAATGATGGATTAGATGTGGAACACAGGATTTTGACAGAAATATTGACATAGGTTGTACCCTTCTGGACTTCTGGGTTTATAACACATTATTATGTAATTGAAGCTGTGAATTGTGATGCTTTCTCCATTATGTAAGACTTTCAGAACATTCACACAGTTATAATCAGGCTATATGCCTGGATCATCTAAGAGCTTTAAAAATCTCAGTATTCTCTTGTACTTTCAAGGGCATAAGCATCAACCTAAGCTTCGGTCGTACACCGAGACATTTTCTATGGCGATGCAAACACTGATGTTCTAGAAACTTTTTAGAAACTGATTTAATCTAAATTTGGGCTGACCCTTTCATGAATTGTCGAGTGGAACCTCTAGGAGTTGAAATAAGTTTGAAGTTTAAAAACCATTTATATATATATATATATATATATATATATATATATAATTATAATTCCTCCTCCTTTTTTTTAAATTCAGGATTTGGAAATTTTAATTACTTAAACGTAGAAAACTCATATCTGACCCAAAAAGATTGGAATATGTCGTTTTGTAGGTTATTAGTAGTCTGAGGGAAATTCTCTGTTGTTTTGTGTTTGTGGTTTTCTTATTGAGGATGATTACATATTTCTTCACCTACCTGATGTGTATTCCAGATGTTACCATCCCATTGGAAGAAAGTCACTGAACTTGGAAATCGAAGGTACAGGAGGAAAGCCCTCTCCCCCTTCCCCCAGTGCTTTTGAAGTGGGCACACGGTTCCCTTTGTAGCATCTGCAGTCCCTCTGTACGTTGCCGTGTGCTGTAGTCATACATGTGCTGAAGTGCCATTAAGCAAAGCCCATGACTCCGTGAAAAATAAACACTCTACAATTGAGAATTTGTGTTTTAAAGAATATACCTGAGCATATGGTAAACGGTGTGGGCCTCGTGATGTAGGGAGAGGTCACGGGGAGCTGTCACAGGTCCATGGGGCCTTGCAGCCAGAGGAGGGCGGAGGTGGGAGATGCCGGGTGCTGGTCCTCAGAAGAAATTCCAGAGATTACAGGGACGGGTCTGAAGAATCCATGGGAAGACATTTGACCTGATGGCTCAGGGAGGAGGTTCTAGTTGGGGAGAAATTGCAGAAGACCGTGTTGGACATGGTAGGAAGACTTGATGTCCAGACTAACGCATGAATATTTCATCCAGTGCGTATTAGGGTCTTGTGTCAGAAGTTTTGAATGAGGGAATTCAGGAGCAAAATAGTTTAGATCAATCTGTGGCTTCGAGGCCAGGGTGGGTATTAAAACCACTGAAGGGTCAGATAATGTACATGTTCACACCATAGCTCAGAAGGTATCTTCCCATGTGATATTTTACCTGATTCATGTCAGAATTGCAGTTGTAGCCCGTGACTATTTTGCCTAGTTTCCAGAGGAAGAACTCGAAACTTGAAGAGCTTAAAAGAACTATGGTGGTGACTTTTTTAAAAGGGGATGTTAACGTGTAAATGGCCATTTCCCATTTTAATTGCAGTGAACGTGAAGGGTTCCTGCTTAAACTTCTGTGGCTACTGTGAAAGCCCGGGCTAGTGAGGCCTATCCAAGCCCGCCCATCCTATACCTGCGGTTCATTCAGCAAAGAAGGGTCAAGCTTCACTTCTCAGCCAGAAGAGTTGTTTAAAATATGTATTTCAGACTCATATTTATAGGCTTAAATGTGTAAAAACAGTTATCTTAGCAGAGAAGGAAGTGGCTCTCATCAGTTCTTACCAGCATCCCAAATGAAGTTGCCCAACAGAGTCTAGGAAGGAGGGTTGTACGTGTAAATGGACACAAGGTAGTACACGTCAGGGGGCGTGCCTGAAGCTAGCTGTTGTTGGTTGGGTTGGCGTGGTTCTGTTTAGGTTCAACTAAATGTTGGAAGTGCTGGCGATCCGTGAAAACCTTTATCATCGGTCCTGAGTCCTGCATTAGAAGGATGCTCTGCCCTAGTGTTTTTTCTGTCGAGGGACCTCTTCCGGTACTTCAGGTTTTCTTGTAGGCACCCTTTACCGAAGACATTTTCCTTGGTGGAAAGGCTGGCTGTCCTCATGGAGGAGGTCCTGGGATTGGATCACACATAGGCTGTTGTAAGAAGGCTAGCCACCTTCTGGAAGGATGATGGTGTTAAGTGCCAGGTCCCTGAGTAACCCCTGGGGAGGGTGGGGGCTGTTGCGGTGTTTGTGTTCTCTTTTGTCCCACACAGAGCTGCCCTGGAGCCTTGGCCAGGTCTGACTCTGGGCAAGGACAGCCCTAGGCCAGGTTATTTAAAGGGAGGGCAGCAGCTAACATGGTAATTTGTTTCCTTGACCATATGGTAGAAAAGTTCACAGAAGCTGGAAAAACAGCAGCATTTTTTAATCCAACCCTTTTTATTTTTAAAGATTTTATTTAATTATTTGAGAGAGAAAAAGAGAGAGAGAGCACGTGCACAAGGAAGCCCGATGTGGGACTCGATCCCAGAACCCTGAGACCTAAGCCTAAGGCAGAAGCTTAACTGACTGAGCCACCCAGGTGCTCTAGATCCAACCCCTTTTTAAAACCTACTTGACTTTGAATGGGAAACTGACAGGAAGCACTAGGAAGAAAATGTTTTCCAGGCTTTTCTAGAGTTTCGGGTCCAGGGACACGTCACATTGAACTTTAAGCCCAGCGTGGTCTCTCCCCGTGGCAGAAATCACAGTGCGCACTGTTTAAGGTCGCACGCCCCAGACCGAGAAGTGGGAGGGCCTGCGGCGATGTTTCACCGACTATCCAGGCAACCTTGGTCTCTGAAAAAGAAACTTCTGGTAGATTTATTTCCTTTATCTTCCCTGCTGTTCTTGTCCACGCCCCACTCCCCCATTAAGAATAGCAGTGCTTCTGTTCCCGTTGGAGAGATGTTGCTACTTCTTGTAGGAGAATTATCAATTACTTTATAGAGAAAGCTGCACAGAAAGCAAAAAGCCCTTCAGGTCAGGAGATGTTCTGAATCAGCAAACAGACATAAAAAGAACCCGTATCTTAACTATCTCCTGAGCCTTGCAGTCCTCCCGCAACAGCCAGGAAACTTTAAAAAGACAGAGCTATTCTTGGGTGTGAGAGAGGGGCCTAATTTTTATTTCTGATGTGCCATCTCTGACCTGTACCCCAGTCTTTGTGTAAGTCCAGCGATGATAAAGATGAGAGAGGAAGCCAGGATTTGCTCACGCTTCCTCGCCACGTTTGGTGAAGTTATTGAAGAGATGCTGTCGAGTCGGGGTGGTTGTGTTTCCCCCCAAAACCCTTTCTGTGCCTAGAAAACAAAAGTGTCTGGGAGACATGCATCTATTTATTTGGTTGGTGGGTTTTATTTATGTTATTTTCTCGGAGGCCTCGCTGAAAGGCCACCGTGTCCAAGAAGCCTGCCGGTATTTCCTCAGCCTTCTTCCACCACACAGGCTATAAGCACTCTCTGCCGTCCGCCCGCAGCTGTAGGTCTTCTTGTCTTGCATGACCTTCCATTTGGGCCCCTACCGTTATTTATGGAACAGTCCCTTTCCCTATCAGACTTGCTTGTGGAGCCTTGGGTATGCCCTCGGGGCCTTTCTGTGGTCCTACCAGCCTTGTCCTCAGGGGGATTCAGGACAGCTGGGAATAGAGGAGTGAAACAGGCCCTCTGAACATCTGGTCAGACTTCATGGACCTTCATGCATGACGTCGGGCCCCCTCCTGCTCTCCCGGGCTTCTCCTCGCTGCTCTGGCCCTTCATAGGTTGATCGGCATCCCAGCCAAATCCTCAGCCTGGCACAGTCACCCTCCCATTGTTTCCGCCTGGGGACTTCAACACCCTTCTCTTTGCGTTCCTGGTTCCCGCCCATGGCGGCTCTCCAGCCCAAGTGAAAACCCTCCCCCGTGGTGGACAGGCTAGCCCCAGGGGTGTGGGGCTCAGCGCTGGGCTGGGACAGGAGTATGCAGAGTTCCACTGACAGGCCAGCTGCGTGGTCCCTTCCTCACTTCCTGTGCTCACCTTTTACACAGGGATGTGACAACGTGTGTCCTCAACTCAGGTTGCTCCAGTGACCGCGAGGCCCCTGGGGGTGTGTTTACCTGTGACCACGTGGGCGGGCCGTGCTATTCCAGCCGATCCCAATCACGGAAGGACAGGGAAAGGCGTTTGGTGGCGGTCATCCTCGTTAGACTGGCGACCTTTCACATTCCAGGAAGTGGAACTCCTATTTAATATGCTGATGGGTGTGCTGGGGCTTGTCTAGCTAAGGAGAGAAGGAGGGAAGGTGTCTGGGGTGGTTGCAGATGTGGGACGCTCCGACGACTTTTAATTTTAAAAATGCACGCTCCCCAGTTGTGAAGGCAGGGTCCGGACGCCCAAGAAGACAGGGTGTCCACAGCGGCCAGCCCTCAGGGAGTGCATTGCAGGAGGACGGGGACCCACGACACAGAGCATTGGGGGGGGGGGTCGCTGTGCGACAGGCTGTGCTCATCTGTGACAGTGTGTAACTCTCCCCACCCCACCTCCCAACAGAAAGGAAACCTGGGTTCTGAGTGTTACCTGGTGCAGAGACTTGTGCTCCTCCCCTGTCCTAGTGATCTGAGCCTTCCCCTTCCCGGTCCCCCCACCCCACCCCTCCCCGCTGTGCCCACCCCATCACTGCCCCTCTGCATCCTGTTATCAGTGCTTGGAAGGAGGAAGAAAAGGATTTGACTCCTAGGACACCCGGCCAGCAGAGCTGGCCAACACTGGACTTCCAACCTTAACCACGGTAACTTAGTGATGCCCGCGCCCCTGCTCGAGAGCTGAGCCCCTCTGTAATTCCCAGCGATGAGGCTGCCAGCATAAAGGCAGAGGGCGGGCCAAGAGGCCAGGGCTGTGACCTCCTTCTTGAGAGTCACCCCTCTTTAGTCTACCTGGGTGCCGGGGGCGAGGCGTGAATCCCGGGATAGCCCACATTCTGCCCCATGAAAGCCACCACAACCAGGATCGCAGCACGTCCTCGAGATGCCTGAACTCTGGGAGCACAGAGAGGGAAGCCTCGCAATGCTCAAGCCCAGAAGAGCTGAAAAGACTCTATAAACGAAAAGCATCTGCCCCGGGCCCAGAGTTGGGGGTGGTCCCGGGATGAGACGACCAGACAGAACTCAGGTCTCTGGATACCCGATCAGAGCAGCCCAAGTATCCCGTTCCCAAGCTGGATGATCTTCAGTTACCTGCCCTCCATGAACAGGGGCAAGACTCCTCTTCTCTCCACTCCGTGGTTTCTTCGAGTTCCTTTCTTCGTGGGCACACACGTTAGGCCCGTGCTCTGGACGTTTCTCGTCTTACCAAGATGTTTCCTCCACAACACGCTCCTGTGTTCACATCCCCCTGAGATATCCAGTACTTTTCCATTCCCCCCTCTCATCTGCTTTCCCCCTGAAGAAGTTTTTTAGAAGTTGCCTTTAACAAAAATGAGCACTTTTACGGGACAGTATACAAGTCATCACGGCATTCGTCCAGATTCCCCCATGAAAGCAATCCCATAGGCACAAGGGAGGATTATGGGGTAACCTATGTTAAAACAGAAAATATGGCAAGTGGGGACTGCCAGGCTGAGTCTTTGTAACTTCATTGTTCAGACCAGTGGTAGGTTACCGGAATAGCTACAGAAGCCCATTTCAAGGTAAACCATAACAGGAAGTAAGCAATTTCCTTTTATTCACTGAAAAATAAAGGGGTGTATTAGTTTGCTGATATACATGAAAGAACATTATAACTTGTAGTACCTCTGAATTGACGTCAGCTTCCTAAATTTAAGACGAGCCTGTATATTGAAAAAAGTTAAAAAAAAGTTACTTCCGTCTGCTTTGTTAATCACAAAGAATAAATAATAACATTTGGCTCTCTAGTGAACGCAAGGCTGTAATTCACCCTCGAAGCTTCCCTGTTGTTTTAGAAAGCACTTCAGCTGCGTTCTCTGAGTCCCATCTTGTATCAGCAAAACACTGTGTTAGAATCACTCCAACGTAGCCCTTTCCCTGCTTCCCATTTTAGCTCAAATTCATTTATCAGCGTGGCCTAAATTCTTGCCCACCTTTCTGTGAACATAGTTCAGGCTATGTTACTCTCTAATTTTTTATTTATAAAATAACAGACGCTATTAATAGTTTGCCCTTGGAATTCGTGGGCCGTTCATTCAGATCTTTTTTTGAGCCCTTATTACACATGGGCTGGAGATGCGGAGGACACAGAGGCGAGAAGAAGAGTGAGACCCCTCCCTTCAAGGTCCTCGCCTTCTAGAGACTCAGCAAGAGGGCAGAGCAGGTGGCTTGGAATGGAACTAAGATGGGGTTTTCGTGTCTCCCCTCCAACCTCATCTCACTGTGGAATGCCCCCGGTGTGAGTGGCTGGGCCCCTGTGGTTAATTCCCAGCGCTGTCACTGAGTAGTAGGTAAGCACATCACTGAGGGGGTCTCGTTCTGTGTTTTTTGAGGTTGACAGCAGAAAAGTTTTTGTGTGTGTGGGTGTGTGTGGCCCCAGATAACATGAGGTCTGGTGTTACACTTAACACTCATTAGCGCTCTTCAGTTATCATGGATGGGAATTGGCTCGTTTTGGCTCATGTCCAGGATGTGGACTTACCCACCATGAGGCCGTTCCCCAGGGGAGGGGATGCCAAGAAGTTTTGGAGTGTGGGTGACAAAATCCGGCCTTCCAGAAGTCGCGGAACTGGGATTTTCTCACGTCACCTGTGCTGGGCCTGATCCAGTAGTCACGGATGACTTCTCGTGGAGATCTTGGACTGCAGAGAAGCCACTGATGAATCCCTGGGCTCAGCTTTCCAAGTGGTCTTCGATTCATGAGCCGGCAGGAGGACCATACTTGAAACCGTTTCTTCTGGAGCACCTGGCTGGCTCAGTCAGTGAAGCATCTGTCTTTGGCCGAGATCATGAAGTCAGGGTCCCGGGATCATCGAGCCCCCCATTGGGAATCCCTGCTCATTGGGGCATCTGCTTCCCCCTTTCCCTCTGCTGCTCCCCCTGCTTTTGCGCTCTCTCTCTCTCTCTCTCTCTCTCTCTCTGCCAAATAAATAAAATCTTTTAAAAAATAAATCAGTAAACTGTTTCTTCTGATCACTTGCAGTACAGTGGAGATGGTGGGGAACCTAATGCCTGGGGGGCTGGTGTACCCACTTACACTGCGTGTTGCTCTCAGCCAGTGGCCGTTCTCTGTGGCTGTTTGAACCCCTGTTTGAGCCCCATGGCCTCGGCTTTTCCCACCATGGGTAATTCTCTTCCATTGTCCGTTTCTGAAATTGTACTTTTTTCCCCCTTTTATTTATTTATTTATTTTTTAAAGATTTTATTTATTTATTTATTGACAGAGAGAAACACAGCTAGAGAGTGAACACAAGCACAGGGAGTGAGAGACAGAGAAGCAGGCTTCCTGCCGAGCCGGGAGCCTGATGCGGGGCTCGATCCGGGGACTCTGGGGTCGTGATCTGAGCCGAAGGCAGACACTTAATGACTGAGCCACCCAGGCACCCCTCTTTCCCCCCTTCTAAGTGTCTAGAATTCTCTGTGAAGTTTCCGATGCTCATTTGCTTAGGAAAACGTGTCTTGGTTGGATACTTTTTCAGGGGTTTTATGTTTTAATGGCTTTGGGAGGTTGATGACTTGTAAGGTGCCCAAGCCAGTAAGTAAGACAGAGCATCTGTTGACTCCGGTGATAAATTTCAAACTTGTTTAGAATTCTGCTTATGTGTTAAATCTGAGTTTCTCCAGTGGGTCTTTTTTTGTATCTTGGATGATTTATATCTTTCTGGGGAATCATTTAGAGTGTTGTTTTCTTTCTCTTTTTTTTTTCCTCTCTAAAACAAGTGGTCTTCATAAAGACTAGGGCAGATGGACATATATCACACTCCCTCAAACATCTGGACGAGACAGAGCAGTCGTGTTTGATGTTTGCTACAGAAATGGCACCGTGAAAGACTAGCAACTGTTCCATTCTGATCTTAACATCATGTTTAAGACATTCTCTTCTCTTTTCTTCCCTGGGACTCAGCATCCCTCCACTGACTGACAGAGACAGGAGTGGTCAATGTCCACACCCACAGACCCTGGCGCGATGCCCCACCCAGGGCCTTCGCCAGGGCCGGGACCCTCGCCTGGACCCATTCTTGGACCTAGTCCAGGACCCGGACCATCCCCGGGTTCTGTGCACAGTATGATGGGGCCGAGTCCTGGACCTCCCACTGTCTCACACCCTATGCCGACCATGGGGTCTGCCGACTTCCCACAAGAAGCCATGCACCAAATGCATAAGGTAAGAGTTTATTTTCTAGTTCGTTCTTGTCTTCTGAGTCACGGCTGGCTAATTTCCCTAATAACTCCCCCTCTCTTTTTTTTTTTCCTACTCTTGTTAATAAGAGAATCAAGCGAGTTCTTTGTCTTATCTTGTATATTATTAAAAACATACATTCTGAGGCTCTGCAATTGTTACAGATGTTGTACAGGAAGACCAAATCTTGGCTTTTTGAACAATACTAGATAGGATTTGCAGTTCTGACAATTAGATTCTGTGATTTGTGGGTTGTGGGCTGTGGGCCTGGTGAGTAAGTGTATTCACGCATAAGTCTTGATTTTTTTCCAGCTGTATATGTAAAATCACATATCATCCATGAACGGATGTATTGAAATTTATTCTTCCCTAAGAAGGTTGATACTTATTTTTTAAAAAAATAGATCCCACAGAGTAGAAGGTAAACAAGTCATTTTTTTTTTTTAAACAAGTCATTTTTAAGGCATTTTTTAAAAGGCTTTATTGAAATAAAATAGTTTCCGGGGACTCCCTAAAATGCACTTTGCTATCTCCTCTGTCAAGTGGCTTTATTCTGATTTTGGAAGAGGGCTGGGATTTTGCAGAACGCAGGTTCATTTGTCCGTCTCTGGACTGAGGTTACGATAATCTCCTCTGTATGAGGCTTGAATTACTGCTGTAGGAATGATCCCATCAGTACAACTAGGAATTAGGTCTTTCGCAGGAGATGCAAAGGAGAGAGAGTTGCCTCTTGAGACAGCCAGCCAGTTCCTATGACAGTTTGCTCTGAAAGTAAGTAGCCAGAGAAACTGAGTGAGGCCACACCACAGTGACCTCAGGGTCCTGCCTGATGAGACAAGTAGAGGTTTTCCATCCCTTTGGGACGATGTCACAGGGAGACGGACTGGTGCGGTTGCCTCTTGGGGTTCAGTAGACAAACCATGGAAGATCCTAGTTTAAAACCAAAAGATTACATCAGAAAGAGCAAGTCTTTCCTCTAGGCGTGTAGGGCTATAGGTCATTTTTATTTTTTTTAATTTTTTTTCAAAGATTTTATTCATTTATTTGACAGAGAGAGAGATCACAGGTAGGCAGAGAGGCAGGCAGAAAGAGAGGGGGAAGCAGGCTCCCTGCTGAGCAGAGAGCCCAATGTGGGCCTAGATCGCAGGACCCTGGATCATGACCTGAGCCAAAGGCAGGGTCTTAACCCCCTGAGCCACCCAGGTGCCCTATAGGTCAGTTTTAATGTAGGGCATAGGAACCTAGAAGGGAAGACCCTTTTTCTTTAATTTTCTTTCCTTTTCCTTTTCCTTTCCTTTTCTTTCCTCTTCTTTTCTTTCTTTCTTTCTTTCTCTCTCTCTCTCTCTTTCTTTCTTTCTTTCTTTTTTTTTTTTTTTTTTACAAATTTTGTTATTTGGTGATTTTTAAATCAGAAAAGTAATATCTACTTATTTTGAAAAGTAAGACCATACTGAGATAAAGAAAGAAACAGCTAATCCTGGCCTCACCCTGGTGATAGCTTCCTGCTTGCATTTTATACCTCACATCCCTCCCTGTTCAATGAAGAGTCCTGTGTCTGTCCGTGTGGGCACACTGTACAGGTCTAATTTGTTGGTTTTGTTTTCCTTTCACCATAAAACGATCATGTCATCACTGTTAGTTACTCTGAAATCTCCTCTTTTCCTTTAATGACATACACTGGATATCCCCCATTGTATCCCTGGGTTCTCACTCTGCATTTGAGTTGTTTTGTTCTGTTTTTAAACACATTTTTAGCTTGTCAGGTATCTAAAGAAATAAAGCTGCTTGTTTTCTGTATCATATTCTTGAGGGGACGTATTGAACATCTAGACATACTGAAGTCATTACATTGTCTTTTGTTCATATTAAATTAATTTGAGAGCTATTATAGGTCTGATCTGTCACTCATGGGCCTTAGTCCAAGCGGTTTGAATAATTTCAGAGCAGTTTGAGGCTGTCTCACCTCCCAAATGAAAGATAAAATGAGAAGGAAAGAGTTAGCTGACCTTTGGTGTTATTTAGGCATTTGGAAGGTAAAAAGGTATGACTGAGTGTTGGGTCACCGGTAGATTTTGCACTGGGTTATTTCTATGGGTGATTATCTCTTCTGATCTCTTCTCTTTTGTGACCTAGTGTCTTTGTCACATTTTCTCATTACCCCCGCATGTTCTTTTTTGTTTCGCTTTCTTAGGCTTTGTGGGAAGTTTGCATTTTTTTTGCCCTCCCATTTCTCCTTACTCCCAGCTCCCCAGATGATTCCCTGCATGGGGATGTGGTTAAGAGCCTCGAGTTCACACCTGCTGACCAGATGCCTTCTCTTTCTCAGAGTCCTTTTACAGGGCAGCTCTCGTCCTTGTCTTTCTCCTCCTTCTCCCTCCGAGATACAGCTTTTTGCTTTTCAACATCACTGGAAATAAACAAGTGGCCTAAATACATTTGCTTGTGTTGCTTTGATTTCCTCCCTATTATTACTATTTAACAGACTCAGAGATACTCTTTATACTAAATTCTTCCCATTTTTCTTCTGAACATCCTCTTTATGATAAATTTTTCCTCTTTTCAAGTGCATGCTTTTGACTCTGCAGAAATTAACTTTCCTTTCTGTAAAACTGCAAACACTCATACTTTCTTGCTGGAAGTCATTTGGTTTCTATAAACTCCTGGAACTATTTCTTTCAGGCGGTTCTGAAAATTGCTCTTCCAGTTTGGGGAGGAATTGACTTACTTTTTCTTTTCTTTTTTTTTTTTTTTTTCCTCAAACACATGCTCCATTGCCCAATTCTGGATTGGATTAATGTCAACTCAATGGTTCTTTATCGTGTGCCTGTTAGGCACGAGGCCTCACGTCCCATCCCTGTGATCTTGACTTCTTTTTTTCCCCCAGACTCTGCCTTTAAAACATTTGCAAGTCATCTCTCTGCGGTACAGATTCGCCCATCATACCTTCCTTCTCTGGCGGGGCTCAGCTCCATCCCAGCTCTTTCTCTTTTCCCAATTGCGTAGAACTTTCTGGGTTCAATTTTGAAACTTTCCATATCACTCTTTCCTCTCTGATGAAAAAAAATATGACCAAAAAAAAAAAAAAACCATCACAGACATTTTAAATAGCTTTCCTTCGGGCTTTGGACTAACTTCAACCTATAACAGGTTTTAGGACTTTCTTAAATGGGCAGGGAAGAATGGCTTATATTTGCGAGCAGGACTTCGTTTTTATTTGTAGGCATTTGACATCACACACACACACACACACACACACACACACATCCACTTGTTTAAAGCCTTCACTTTCAGACTTACAGAAGTTTTGCTGACCCTGTGGGTGTCGTCTTTTTTTTTTTTTTTGTCCCCACTTGGGAAGTGCTTGTAATATATGACAATACAGGTAGTATAGGACTAAAGTATATGTCTGTCGTATGAGTAATAGACGATGATGCATGGTTTTAAAGACTTTAAAAGTGAGGGATCTTAAAGGTCCTGATGGAAATTTTGTACCTTCAAGAGGCACCTAACTGATGTCCCTTAAATGTTTCAGCCCATCGATGGTCTGCATGACAAGGGGGTTGTGGAAGATATCCACTGTGGCTCCATGAAGGGTTCCAGTATGCGGCCACCTCACCCGGGAATGGGTCCGCCCCAGAGTCCGATGGATCAACCCAGCCAAGGTCTGTGCCCACCGCACACCTGCTGTTGCCCCCATGCCATGGTCTGTCATCTGTTTTACTGCTTACTTGTGACTTCCAAAGAACGTGTCTCAGGAAGGCTGAGTGTCAGGAAGGCTGAATCCCACAGGCTGCTTCTCCACTTAGCCATGCCAACGCGACTGTGATTTTTGGAGGGGCGGTTTTATTTTCCAGATGCTTGTAAATTCTCCTAGCCCCACTGTGCCCAAGCAGTCTGCAAAGTGGCTTTGTGCACCCGATGCAGATTCTTTATGATGATCTTCGAATGGTAAATGAGGTCAGCCCCGCTTTCTAGATGGGGAAGCTAAACCTCTGAGAATTTGCTCTGTTTTCCTAAGTGAGTAAGCGACAGGGCCAGAAGGAGCATTCAGGTCTGCCTCCGAATGACAGGAGAGATGTGAAGGTTAGATGAGACACCTGTGTCGCTTGAATTGCATGCTCATACATTGTAAGGTGGCTTTTCCTGGCCGTGGAATTACCTGTCATTGCCTCTGGGTGACTGTTTTTGTCTCCAAGGGCCACTGTAACAAATTCCCACGAACCGCGGGATGGGGGATGGGGGGGGGATGAAATGGCAGAAACTGATTCTCTCCCAGTTCTGGAGGCCGGAAGCCTGAAATCAAGGTATCAGCAGGGCCATGCTCTCTCTGAAGGCTTTGGGGAAAAATCTTTTCTTTTGCCTCTTCCTAGTTTCTGGTGGTTGAGAGCAACCTTTGTCTTGTAGACCTCTCATTCCAGTCTGTCTTGGTTTCCATGTGATGTTGGGCTATCTATGCCCGTGTCCAGATTTCCCTCTTCTCGTAAGGACACCAGTCATTGGTTTAGGGTCTCCCCTAATCCAGTATGGTCTCATCTTAACTTGACATCTGTGAAGATCCTGCATCCAAATCAGGTTTACCTGCACAGGTTCTGGGGGTTAGGGCCTTCGCCTGTCTCTGTAGAGGATATAATTCAACCCATAGGAGTGGCCAGTCGGCATTCAGCATACTTCTCTTCTCCTTGGTGCCTTCCACCCTCACTGGTGGAGAGACCCCCAGAGCTTTTGGCTACAATGTGACCTGTTTGCAAAATCACTGCACAGTCACTTCAGCATGGAAGGGCATGCATTAATCAAGGCCCAGTTAACCCTAACACATTGATCTTCTCATTCAGAGTTTGTGGTTTATGCGTTGTTGTGTGTACTCTGTTATCATTTAATATATGTGGGTTTTTGTTTTTTATCCAGTGAGCAAACATCCTTCCATCCAAGGGGAGGTTTTTTGACTGAGGATTTAGAGAAATGTATTCGCAATTAAGAAATATGTATGTATATATATGCAAATTATGGAGGCACAGGAGTATATCTTCGTTCATAGTCAAGCAGGTTTTGAATACCCCAGCCTCTGATGGGAATTTCGATGGCAGACAGGTGTAAGTGTTGGGGACAATGCCTCAGATTTTGACCATGTCGGCCAAGCAGCCTGATTCATTGGGATTTTTTTGCAGTATAGGAAGAAAACATTTGGCCCATACAGTGCTAAGAATGGATTTAGACGGGGCGCCTGGTGGTTCAGTCGTTAAGCATCTGCCTTCAGCTCGGGTCATGATCCTGGAGACCCGGGATCGAGCCCCACATCAGGCTTCCTGCTCAGCGGGAAGCCTGCTTTTCCCTCTCTCACCTCCCCTGCTTGTGTTCCCTCTCTCGCTGTGTTTCTCTC
The DNA here is from genome assembly GCA_004023965.1 of Spilogale gracilis. Classification (NCBI taxonomy): domain Eukaryota; kingdom Metazoa; phylum Chordata; class Mammalia; order Carnivora; family Mephitidae; genus Spilogale; species Spilogale gracilis. The sequence goes on from PITA01007125.1 coordinate 59,537, forward strand.
TGTCAAATAAATAAATAAAATCTTAAAAAAAAAAAAAGAATGGATTTAGACAATACTCGTGGGATTAACAGTTAAGTTCTGAGGAGCCAGGTGTGTTCCCAGCACTAATGAACAGTTTCGTGTAGATGAGTGATGTTCCATGCTTGTCAAAGCCAAGTGCCTACTCCGTCGGCTTCTGGCTTTGCAGTACCTCTAGGAGTAGGGCCCGAGGGAAACCTCCTGCACAAAACACTTTACATGCACAAATTTTCGGTGAGTGCTTTTACTTCTGTGTATCCTAAAATTTCTCTCCCTGCTTGGTTCCTTTTATTCTTCTTGGGCTCGCCAGCACTTTTCAGTATGTAGCACCTGATAGATACCTTGTTCATTTCGTTCAGTTAGGCAGAGAGGTGAACTGATGGCTTCACCAGTCAACAGTTTTAAATAGATAATAATTTTTATATAATTTCAGCAAGTTATAATTACCTGGAAATGTAGGGGTCTGCACTAAATGGAATCTGAATTAGCACGTAACATATTTCTGCAAACCAGAAAAGTGCATTGCAGGATGAGGAATGAGTTATTTAAAAGCATATTTTTGAATAAAGTAGTATTGGTATAATAGAGTCTTATTCTACATAATGATCTAAAAAGAGTTTAGACCCTGTAATAGCATGTATCTTTAAAGACCCCATTGTAAAAAACCATTTATAAGCACACACATATGGAGAGGTGTGGTATTGATCGGAAAGCTACTAGCTTTAACTATCTAGGGATGTATTGGGTTATTTCCAGGTATTGGTTGAGAAGTAAAACCATTTCTTTCAATAAATACTGAATCGTGTACCTTGTGGTCCCAATGATAACTTTGTTTATTTTTAGCCCACTGGATAGGAAAAGCCTTCATATTTAATGTGTGTGTGTGTGTTAGAGAGAGAGAGAGAGAGAGAGAAGAGAAGAGAAAAAATTGGCACTTAGAAGTTCAAGATTATTAAAAGAAGAGACATGACCGCGTCTCTTGAGGCGAGGTGAAACCAGGGAGATAATGGTCCTTGCAGCCTAGGAAAGGAAAACTGCCACTTTTTGGGGGGGACCCTTTTGAATGAGCAAGTGAAACCAGTGTTCAAAAAGACCAGATTCTGTGTCGACACTGACATCTTGCACACAAGTGTCTGTTCGCTCTCAGGCAATGGCTTTGCCCCATTTTCTTAACTAAAGATAATTATTAAGATATATTACGTGGTCCCATCATTTAGATTCTGTTTTTTTCCTGAAGTTCTATGGAATGCTAGTCATGTAGAGGGGAAAAAAAATCTCTCTCTTTAGCTGAAACACTGTCACATTTTTAACATCATACTGTGATAGAATGATTCTGTTGACTTCCCCTGGATTTTCTAGGGAAAAAGAAAAAACATTCCCGTCCCCAGTTTCTTCTTGTCACATTTGAGGTAAAATTTTGTTGCATGGGTTAATTCCAGAAAATGATTTTTATTCCACTTGCGGCTTCTTCCTTAGCAAATGTGAGGCGAACGTAATCCGTCCGGGTGCCTCCTGCACCGATATCACCTTCCTAGCTTCATTTTCCCGCGCTTCATAGTCTCACAGACCAGTATGGTCAACGCTTGAGTTGACACGGATTTGCGTGACGTCGTGACATCGTGGTCCGTCCTGTGTCGTGGGCCATCCTGTGATGTATCTTGGGCAAGCCAGAGCTGGTGAGCTTGGAAGCAGGAGAGACCAGAAGGCAGGAAATGCTACCACGCAACAACCAGTGGGCAGATTTTGGGGTAGCAGCTTTGTCCCCCTGGGGTAGACAGAGGGTTGGCCCACAAGGTGTCCATCAGGAAGGGACTTTCAGTAATGAACAAACTGTGTTCCCTTAGGCACCAGCATCGTGGTTAGGGGGCAAACATAAGCCTCAGGAAGGAGGAAGAATGTTCATGACAAAGTTCTGTGTGTGCTGGGAATCCTCTCTATGGTTTTCTGTCAGCAGGGACAACATATGGGGTCGTGCAGGCTGCCCCCCACGTGGCTGCCCAGAACCCTCGCGGCGCAGGGCTTGGGCACTCCGTTGTGAGGTAGGGATTTGGGGAACGAGACTTAGGAGACCTTCCAGTTCTCATCAGGGCAGTGTTGCTCTGAACGGATCTCCACGCCTCACCAGCTGTTAGGACAGAACCTACCCTCGTCTTAGAGCATCTGAATACATTCGTTTCCCTTTCCAAATGGTGACTGGAGATAAAAGTAATTATGGCCTTTCGTCTTTCCAGTGGTGACAGTGAGTCCCCAGTCAGTGTCGATCTGAATGTTCTTGGGCCTCCGTGATCCCACGTGCAGGCACAGAGCTTTCAGCTCCAACCCGACATGGGTTCCAACACATAGCAGATGTCCAATAAACACCTGTGTGGTGACCTTTATGACAATTGTGACTCGAGTACATTCATTAAAGGGCAACGACCTTGAAGCTGATATTTTATATTGTGTCTTAGGACACCTGGGACTTGACTAATTAGCACTTAGTTTGAATTCAGCGCAACCTTTAGGATTACAGGGGGCTGCTTCATTCCCTCCTCCCCTTGGCTCTCCCTGCAACAATGCTCAGTCATAGGTTTTTCTAGGAATACATTGGCCAGGATCTACAGTTTATCTCCTGAAATGAGTTCCTTGAAATACTTCAGGCATTTTTTTTTTACTTACCCAAGAAATGCATCCTTAAATTTCCCATGTAAATCTCTTAAAACCCAAACAGATTAGTCTCATGTTTATCTGATATTGTAAATGGTTCCAGAAGATTTTTGAGACTTTCAAGTCTCTAACTTATTTGTATAAAACCAAATTAGTATTAAAGTCTGGAAAGTATATACACATGTTGGAGTCAGAGAGACTTTGGTTTGAATCTTGAAGCACCAAGACCTAATTGTGTGACTCTCTGAGCCTCGGTTTCCTTATTTAAAAGAAAAAAAAATGGAGATGACACCACTTCACTTCTGGAGCTTTTATGAGGATTGAAGAAATAGTGCGTACTCTCTCTGCTCATATCCTTTTAATTGTCCTTGCCTTCCCCGTCTGTCCTCCCCCCCTCCGCAAAGTCCACCAGCCAGCCCACCTTCTTGCCTCCAGTGCATCATCTGTGGACTTCAGCCCCTCTTACCGACACCTGGAAAAGCCCCTGGGGACTAATGATCTCCAAAGCTATAACCAGTGACCGAAGCGGTGATTGATGATCCTAAGAGTGTGAATACCCCAGCTTCTTCCCCCACCCCCATCCTGTTCCCTGGGATAATTTGGAGGTGAGTCATTGGCCTCATACCCCAGAGGCTGTGCCTAAAATTAGCCTGTAGGCACCCACCGGAGCAGCCGCTATCTCTTTTCTCCATCACCTCTCTATTATCCACCCCCACATCAGTGTGTCCGTGCCTTCCAGATAAATCCCCTGCACTCAATCCTTCCATCAGGCTCTGTTTCAAGGGAGAATTCAACTCAGTGCCTTGTGTAGTGCCTCTGACAGTGGAGGCACAATAATGAACTAAGTAATAATTTGCTGTCCCATGAGAGACTCTTCGTTCCCCATTGGGAGATAGTGCACACTCTCCAGGTTTTGTGCTGGAGGTTGGAGCTACTTTTCATGTCTAACATTGTCCCCTGCTATCCTTGCTTTACGTGTACAATAGCCCCTCGCGGTGCAACCTTCTAGGACACACGTGGCTATTGATCATTTCACTTGAAATGTGGCTTGACCTAATTGAGATATGCTGTCCCTTAGCATGGAAAAAAAAAAAAACAATGTAAACTGTGTCTTTAATAATTTTTGTACTTTGAAATGAGGGTATTTGGAGGATATTAGTTTCAGCAAAACGTATTACCAAAATCGGCTCTGTGTCTTTCACTTTTTAATGTGACTACTGGAAAATCCTCATTGCATGTATTTGGTACGGAGCAGTTTGGTAATTACCCGTAGTTCTGTAATCATTAAGTGACGTATACTTTAAATTTCTAGTAGGCGGTGCTGTTGCAGAAAATCATCCAAATGGCCAGGGACAGGGACGCCAGGCTTTCAGAGTCACTGGGGGCAGCGTGTGATCTCCTTTCCTGTTTTATTCTAGGTTACATGTCGCCACACCCGTCTCCGCTGGGAGCCCCAGAGCACGTCTCCAGCCCGATGTCCGGAGGCGGCCCGACCCCACCCCAGATGCCGCCGAGCCAGCCGGGACCCCTCATCTCGGGTGATCCGCAGGCGATGAGCCAGCCCAGCAGAGGTCCCTCGCCTTTCAGCCCCGTCCAGCTGCATCAGCTGCGAGCCCAGATTTTAGCTTACAAAATGCTGGCCCGGGGCCAGCCCCTCCCCGAAACACTGCAGCTTGCGGTCCAGGGGAAAAGGACGTTGCCTGGCATGCAGCAGCAGCAGCCGCCGCCGCAGCAGCAGCCCCCGCAGCCGCCCCCGCAGCCCCCGCAGCCGCAGCAGCAGGCCCTTGTTAACTACAACAGGCCATCTGGTAGGTTCCTGTGCAACCAAATGAATAATGCGATGGTCCAGCTCGGCTAAGAAGGACTGCAAAGGGCGCAGAGGCACTGGGCTGCTCGGAGCCCGGGGCTGACTTAGCCTTTTGTTGTATCTCTTCGGCTCCCTTGCGTGGCTTCGTGTAGCTGGCCGGGATCCCTGGGCTCCTGCCCCACGGGGTCCCAGGAAGGAAGCAGTGTCCCCCATGATCCTGCATTCTCTTTCAGGAGGCTCCAGGTTGGCCTGGTCCGGAGGCCCGCCACCCGGCCCAGGTTAAGAACCCTACCCCCAGAGCGTTCCCGCAGCCAGAAGGCGCCCCCAGACTCAGCTTTCCTTGAGCTACGTGATGCGTGTTGATTTATTTATTTCTACCCTTTGTGTGGTGAAAAGCATTTAGGGAGACCTCCAGAAAGCATACCTGCAGTAAAATGTTTATCAAGTAGGAGATCAGAAACAGGGAAGTAGCAGTCGGGGCCAAGGAGGTCGGGTGCCTGGAGGCCCCCCCAGAGCTCACGGTTGCTGCCCCGGAGCTTGAGAGAGGACTCAGGCTTCCTGGCAGCCAGGAAAGGGGACAGGGTCGTGTACCAGAGCCTCGCCGCCCCACAGCAAGTGGCTTCCCCATTTCTCAAAGGAGCACGGAGACTTTTCTAGCCAGAGACTATAAAGTAGATTTTCCAGGTGGGATTGGTTTTTTTTTTTTTTTTTAATTATTGGTATTCTTCTTATTAATGTAGGATACACTGCATGATAGCGGCATCAATAACATTGTTCGTAATAAACAGAGTGACAGAATCCACACGGCCTCTTTCTTCTATAGACCCTGGCAGCAGACCCCACGCTGTACGTCACAGGTGGAGATGAGCTAGTCCCCTGTGTGGCCTTCTCGTGGTCTGGCTTGACCCCACCGGGAGAATTCAGAGGTGCAGGGGGGTATGCGATGAGCTTCCGTGAATGTTGTTTTCTCTGGCGCGTTTTCTGTTGACCAGGGGGTGAGCAAAGAGTCGATGGTTGTGTTCTAACTATCATTTGGAACCCCAGGGTCTTCCCAAGGAAGAGGAATGCTTCCCTCTCCCTGGGGCAAGCCAGAACGTGCTCATCGCTGTGAGTGATTCGTTGGGGACACCCGTGCTCTGTCTAAGTTTGGGGATTTAGGCAATGGGGAGGAGTTCAGATTATGACTATTATTTTTTCAGTTTTCGTCTTCCTTCTGAGTCTGTCAGTGTTTCTTTGCTGATGGGGGAAGCTCCAAGAGTTGCCCTACCCAAAGGATGAACTCACCTTGTTAATTGTGGATGTAGCCTTAGGAATGGGTTTTTAAGAGCAAGAAAGGATCCCATCAGCTCCAGACCTTTGTGTAGGGACCGTGGCTCTCTAGGAGGTGGAAGATCATATGGGACTGAACATCAGGGCCCAGAAAGGTTATAGAGGAAAACCACACAGAAAATGGTAGTGTGGACACCTGATGGGTTTAGAGGGTTCAGAACAGCGTAACAGCAGCTCTTGGAAAGGCAGCTGGAGGGAAGAGGAAAATACATGCGTGTCTCGAGGTGTGTCACCCATACTTTTCAAGCACCCATGGGCCTGCCTCATGCATCGTGCTCAGCTTGAAAATTCCGTGCGTGGGACCCACCTAGAATGTGGAGGGCTGGACGCCCATGCCGGCAGTCTGCCCAGAGAGCCCGTGTCCTTCCCAGCGGCCCCGTCCTGGCTCCTTCAGCACAGAGGGGCTTGTGCATGACAAGGGCAAGTCCCAGAGAGTTGGTAGTTGGAGAAGGAAGAGGGAAACTGGGTACCTCCCAGGAGCAGTGGTGTGGGACCGTGTCCTGTAGGCGTCCTGCACTGTGCTTCAGAGCTTGTCTTGGGGTGTCATCACAGACCTCCACGAGCATTGCTACTTGTTTTTTTAAGATTTTTTTTTTGAGAGAGAGAGAACACAAGCAGGCTGAAGAGTAGAAGGAGACACAGACTCCCCGCTAAGCAAGGAGCTCAATTACGGGACTCGATCCCAGGACCCTGAGATCATGACCTGAGCCAAAAGCAGAGGCTTAACCGACTGAGCCACCCAGGCACCACAAACATTGGTGCTTTTTAAAATGAGCTGCGCTCAGCAGGGAAGGATCCCAAAGTACCCTTTAAGAAGGCAGGAAGCCGAATGATTCATTTCAGAAAACTTTACACCCAAAGTTCGAATAAGGAGACTGAATAAAGTAGCAAAAGCTAGGGGACAGGGACCAAGTTTCCATTGTCTGGACGCTTGTACTTACCAGCCACGTCACGTCCCAGTAAACACAATCCCAAGTGCATTTTGTGGACCAGACATGACCCATATCTGATGCTTCGTCTTCCCTCACCAGGCCTGTGACGTCAGGAGGAATCCGTTTTGCTACTCGGGGCTCTGTCTCTTGTGTTTCCGGCCGTCAGGCTTCATTAGAAATGAAAATATTTGGGCAGATAGTGTTTTATGCCAGAGTGGGCGAAGACCGTGGATGAAGTTGGAAGGAGCTCCCTCCTGCCAACAGAGTAGACCCAATCCTGCCCCTGGGAAGGCGGTCACACCCCAGAGTGTTGCATATCTTGTCCCCAAACCTCAGCTTGCAGAGGGATGGCATTCTTACTTGACGAAGACTTTTATGGGGGGATTGGCATTTAGGACTAGTCAAAGTAAGGCAAAGAATATTTTATTTTTAGAGTTAATATTTTTTAATTGTTATTACTTCTCCATCCCTCCTTAATAAAAAAATTATTACTGTGTATAAATACCTCTACTAATATATCAGGAAAAAAATAAGTTTAAGGATGTCCACTTATCTGGAGGTAACGCCTCTTCGGTGTTTCTTTCATCCAGTTTTCTAGTGTTATTCATGTTTGAGAGAATCTCTTTGGCTGGGGTGGTCTGCTTCAGACCTACTCCAGAGACGTGACTCCCCCCAGGTGCCACACGTTATCTGAGGCACCACTAGAGAATTATGGGTCGACTGCAGGAGTTGCACACTGAACAGATAATTCTTCAGTCCTTACCTGCTGTGGGCTTTATGCAGATCTAACCTGTCATCGTTTTTTTTCATTTTGATTCATTTTTTTCCTTTATAGAGACTAAAGCAAAATTAAAAATAAGAACTGTGAAAGTTTGGGTTTTTGGTTTGGGTTTTTTTTTATTGTTTTTTGTTTTTGTTTTTGTTTTGGGGGGGATTTTTTGGTGTGGGTTGGGGAGGACCTTATAGTAGAAAGTAAATGTTTCATTGCCAGTTTTTTTCAGCGCTTTCTCTCTCCTGCTCCCTGCCTCTCCCACCCCCACTCTTTTTAGGTACCTAAAATATCTAGGTATATTCAGTTTAAATACACTTCATTACATTTATTTTTTCCGACCCTTGGAAACCACTTAAATCCTTATTTAAGGCACAGAATATTGAATGAGGATCCTAGTGTGCTGGGAACACAGTGTGAACTATGCACAGAAATTCTGTACATGGGAGACTCGGGTATTTTAATAAGCTCATTTCCCTGTTTCTTTAAAATCAGGCAGAGAGATGCCTCCAAGAAAGTTCCCTGCTCCCCACCTTAGCTGCACGGGTCGCTCTCAGGGGGTGTCAGGACATACCTCTGCCTTGATTTCCAAGGTGAGAACTGAGGGAGAAATCAGACATATTTGGAACCTCTGACAATTAAGCCTAAATTGTTTATGTTGTGGGGGGGGCGGGGCGTGGATAGGAGATAAGCTGAGGAATGTGATTTGTCTTATCAGGAAGCAGTCTTATCATTTAGCAGACCCCAAGTGTCTGTAGCAGAGACTTCCAGCCAGGGACCTCAACTCTATAAGCTGCCCCAGGGACAAGCAAGAAACCTGAGAAACAGGTGGTTACATTCTGGCTGTGTCCACTTGGGGTAAACTGCTCTCACTTCCCTGGGCTCTGTTAGTGGGAGTTTTCATATAATCTGTTGGGAGGGAGGAAAAAATAGTGCCACACAGTAAATGAACTCTCGGTGTTTAGTTGGGAAAGGAATTTGCTCGTAAGTGGCTCTTGATAGCAGCTTGGCAGGAAGCACGTGGCAAGCCGACTTATCTACATATTTGTGTTGGGTCCTTGTGAGCCATAGAAACATTCTGAAGTTTGCTGGAGGAGAGTGGACTCCCAGCATCGCCAGCCGACGCAGTACCATTGTGGCCTTCTTAGTATTAAGAGCACGTGGCTACCCGATCTCATTGAATGCTCATTTCCACCCTACGGGGTTAGGTTATTATCCCCATTCTACAGATGAGGAGACTGAGCCTCACGGGGTTAAGTGACTAGTTCGGGCTTGCACAACAGCAGGTGGTAGAGCTCAGGTGACACTCAGTTCTTTCGGAAAGAGGCAGGATGCTTTCAGTGTGCCTGTTTTCGTTAGTAGCAAGCTGTAGGACTTTTTGAATTGGAGATTTGAATATGTAAGTTCATGTTTGGGTCTCTGTCTCGCTGCTTCTCCATGTTAAGGGTCAGTCAAGTGGATAAGAATGTCTTTGTCTTTAATGGATTCGAAAAGTCTGGCCGTGTGTGTGTGTGTGTGTGTGTGTGTATCGGGGCTAGTCTTGAGTCATCGGCTAAAAACGACTAGAAGTGGAACGGGGACATCAGACATGCTGTGGATGCCTTCCTTTGATAAAATGTGGCTTTAAAGGTAGTTATACTAGAATATACTTCAAGGAGTCATCAGAGGTCTCTGCGTCGGTATTTACAGGCGAGAACGAAGCAAGTTCCAGAAACAGGTGGAATATGTGACACCAGCGCCCTGTTCTGGCTTTTGATGATGAATTATTTAAACTTTGAAAGAAGGAAGACTACTTGGAGAACTGAACATAGAGTAATTATTACGACATTACCATATCAGCAAGACCCAGATTTTCTTTTTGTTAAAGATGGGGGTGTTTTTAGGGGGCTTCGGTGTAGTATGTTTATTATTTAGTATGCTTATAGCGAGTCTTGAAATATATTTAATTCTACCAGGTTCTTGAGTTTATTAAGGCAATTTATAGAATCACAGAGAATCAACCTGTTAGAAATCTCTGTATTCTCTCTTTTCTGTCTGGATCAAGCCTAAAACAACCCAGATGAAAAATTCTACCCTGTTTTAAAGACCTCTAGAGAACATATTCTAGAAAATCCCTCCATAACTCATTCCAGTGCTTAACAACCCTGAGATTTAATGTGTAGAAATCCGTTTCTTATATATGGGTGAAAGAAACTTCTAAATATAAAATATTATGAAACATGATGCATTATGTAAGACTTCCCATTCAGAACAAAAAATCAAAGTATTTAGCTGAAAAGAATCTCTTTATTACATTAGTACATCTATGATACCTAAAATAGAAAAATTTTTAAAATGTATTTTTTTTCCCCTCAAGACTTTTCCGGATTCCCCCACAGGACCCAGGGCTACCTCAGGATTTTGTAGCTGCTTGTGTTTTGGAAAGTTTACCTAATTTCACAAGGAAGATTGAAAAAAAGCACAATAGTAATAACACACACACACACACACACACACACACACACACACACACACACGATTTTCTGAGCGGTGTGTTCTAATTCCTCACATTCCTCCTGTCAAAATGTTTGCTTATACACTCCCTGCATTGTCATTTAAGCGCGTTTCTGAATCGTGTTTGCCGGAAATTGAATAAATGTGTCTAATTTTTCATAATGTATGTCTTTGTATGGTTAATTATTAAGGCGCTCTAAAGTATACAGACTATTATTTTATTACCATTTAATAGTTTTAACTTTTCTTAGAAAAGATATAGAAAATGCTTGAGAGAATGTCTCTCAGAGGTTTTAACAGGTTACTGAGTTGTTTGTTGTTTTTTTTTTCCATTTCCTAACTCATCTGGTAGCTTCACTAATCTTATTTATCATTTTGAAGTAAGTAAAAATTTAACTATGAGCAGAGACAAAATACTTCTTTTTTTTGGTCCATACCTAGCAGTCAATTTAAACTCCTGAAGTGTCATGTAAAAAATTGCATTAAATTAACTTATTAAGTGTATTTTGATAAGCTTGATGGTTGTAGATCCCTTTATTCTGGTAGCATGAGAAAAAATGCTCTCTTGAATCTTAATATTTGCTAGTTTTTATAGATGGAATGAGCAGATTTGCTCCCCGCACACACACACTGAATATTTTCAGAAATTTTTCTAATATGTGGTTTAAAAAAAAACAACACTACTTCATTTCCTGAGATGCACTGATTAAGCCTGAGATGTGCCTTTTAGGTCATTAAGGGAAAACGCGAGGCCCTTGTGGTTGGTATGGGAGAGCTGGCCAAGCTGTTGGCTGTATTTTGGAAACTATGGGTTCCGCTGCGGGTCTGTCTCAAGGCGCACAGGTGCAGCTTGCAAAATGTGATTTTAGGACCACACCCAAATTGCATCCATGACTCCCTTACTTTTCTGAACTCTTCAATGCACCTGCAGTTCTCAAAAAAACAAAACCAACAAAACCCAGCGAACTACTCTAGAGCTACATTAAATGCTAAGGATCCTTTCCTTTAATGGGTGTACTACTTGAGTCTTTTGGACCATTTCTCCGGTGTTCATCAGTGGATGCCACTGTGCTTTGGGGATAGATGCCAGGTTCTTCTTAATAACTTTTTCCTCCTCCTCCTCCCCCGCCCTCCCTCTTTCCTCATCTCCTTTCCTCCCCTCCTCCTCCCCTGTCTGGAGATGTTCAGTTGTCCCCCAAGGCCGGGGGCAGCGGGCAGGCCGGGGGTGGCTGCAGGGCGCCGGCCCGCCCGAGCTGCCCATGTCGCTCTTGTCCCGCAGGCCCGGGGCCGGAGCTGAGCGGCCCGAGCACCCCGCAGAAGCTGCCTGTGCCCGCGCCCAGCGGCCGGCCCTCGCCCGCGCCCCCCGCCGCCGCGCAGCCGCCCACGGCCGCCGTGCCCGGGCCCTCCGTGCCGCAGCCGGCCCCGGGGCAGCCCTCGCCCATCCTGCAGCTGCAGCAGAAGCAGAGCCGCATCAGCCCCATCCAGAAACCGCAAGGCCTGGACCCGGTGGAGATCCTGCAGGAGCGCGAGTACAGGTACCGCGCACGCCGGCCGGGTCCTCGTGGGGACCCCCGGGCCCGGGGGGGGGAGGTTACCTTGCCCTGTGGGACCAGGCCCAGGCCAGAACTCCTGCTGCAAGGAAGGACCCGAGAACCAGAGTTTGTTTGCCACTAGGTTGGTGGGAGGGGGCCTCGCATGGCTCTGGGTGGGCAGGACTGTGATTTTCCTCCACGGAATCAGAAAACGGTCATCACCCCCACCCCACCCGCACACTAGGCACGGTGCTAGGCGCTATGGGGGCGAAGACTGAAGCCCAGCCCCGAGGGCTTGTGGACCCACGGAAGGGGTCCTCTCACCCATAGCCTGTGTGGTGCCCTGTGGCTTGTCATTTTATCCTCCAGTGAGGGCTCTGAGCTGGCCAGGCCTTGCATGTGTCCTGCCTGCCAGACCTTCGGTTCAGGACACATCTCTTGCTGCTTGCCCCCCATGCTTAGTGGGGTTCTTCGTTGTAATGTGTGCATTTGTGGATCTCCTGCTCCGTGCAGCCTTGGAGTAAACTGTCTTCGTGCAGAGTCGGTATTTAAACTCTTACTCCAAAAACTTGATCCTCTCTGTATCCGTGGTTGGCCAGCCTCTTCTGTAAAAGGCCAGACAGTAAACGTTTTACCCTTTGCGGGCCCATAGCAAAGGTCCCTCAGCTCTGCCCTTCCCCTGGGAGAGCAGCCACACACAGTGATGAACTGGCCGTGTTCCAATAAAAATTTATTTATAAAAACAGGCTGTGGCCAGGCTGGAGTTAGCAGACCCCTTCATGTACATAAACGGTTAATGTTAACCAGAGAGTCCTTGAGTAAGGAGTCAAGATAAACTGGAGTTGGCCAGTTATGCGGGCTCTGTCGCTTACCTGCTGTGTTACCTTGGTCAGGTTACCTCTCTCTCTCTCTTTTTTTAAAAAGATTTTATTTATTTATTTACTTGAGAAAGAGAGAGAGTATGTGAGTGGGGCAGAGGAGTAGAGGGAAAGGGAGAGAGAATCCCAAGCAGACTCCCCACTGAGTGTGGAGCCTGATGGCGGGCCTCAATCCCGTGTCCCTGAGATCATGACCTGAACTGAAATCAAGACTCAGGCCCTTAACCAACTGAGCCACCCAGGTGCCCCAAGTTACATCTCTTTTCTGTGACTCAGTTTCCTTTCATATTAAAAGAGAGTATTACAGTACCTCTTTAGGGTGAACGTAAAATGATACAAAGACTCTCAGTACAGTTCCCAGTTATTTCAGTCAAAAGAAAATTAAAGTTTAGAAATTACAGGGAATGTTAGTAAATAACATCTAGGCTCCCTTTGAAGACATTACCTGGGTCTTTATTGAAAAACACGATTTATTTGTTATTAAATTTAAATACTAAGTTGCCAGGTTTGAGAGTGACTCTGAAAGAAATCGTAGTAACTTGCCATTAAATGCACTTACCTTTTTGGTTGAAGAGTAGAGCTTTGCTCTCATTCCTACCACTAATCCTCGGTGAAGAGCTTTTATATTACTGTTTCCCGAATTTTAGGCACCCTGGAGAGCTAGGTATTGCACTGTTGATATGCAGGTCACTGTATCCTCATTTGGGGCAGGAGAACTTTCTTCATACGCAGTCCTTTATGTTGCTACTGAGAAAAAAAAAATCAAAAGCATTTCTTTTATAAGATTTATTTATTTGGGCACCTGGATGGCTCAGTGGGTTAAAGCCTCTGCCTTCAGCTCAGGTCATGATCTCAGGGTCCTGGGATGGAGGCCCTCATCGGGCTCTCTGCTCAGCAGGGAGCCTGCTTCCTCCTCTCTCTCTGTCTGCCTCTCTGCCTACTTGTGATCTCTCTCTGTGTCAAATAAATAAATAAAACCTTTTTTTTAAATTTATTTATTTAAGAGAGAGCATGTGCACACTCGCAAGCTGGGAGAGGAGCTGAGGGAGAGAGGAAGCAGAGCCCCGTGTGATGCGAGGCTCAATCTCAGGACCCTGAGCTCGTGACCTGAGCCAGTCTCAAGAGTCAGCTGCTTGACTGGCTGAGCCACCCAGGTGCCCCCACAGGTGTTTTTTAAAAAGACAGTACGGGGGAATAGAGGGGTATCATTTAGTTACTACAAAATCCTGACTTCCTAAGAGCTAACATTTTTTCCCCTTCCTTGAACGTGCAAAACTGCCAGTGCTATCGTCACATCATCTAAATGAAATTCATAACAAAGACACTCTGTATACCTAGGAACACATCTGGACTTTTTTTCGTACTCAACCTGTGTCGTGCATGTGTGTGTGTGTGTGTGTGTGTGTGTGTGTGTGTGTTTTACTGACTCCTAAATTTTCTTCATCGTTTTCACCAGATCCTTATTTGCAGGCCTTTTTAGTCATGAGTCCATTTTAGCCCTTTTCAGAAGTGATCTTAATGGAAGATCTCCCAAAGTATATGGGACCAAGGGGTACGATATAGCCTATTCTAGAGTGTGAAACGCTTTGGTCCTCCAGTCCCGTATCAATTAAAAAAAAATAGAGGTGTCAGTATCTTTTAAATTATAAGCCCTGCAGAATGTGGTGTAGTGACTGTCCTATTATTATCATTGCTTGATAAACATCTCCTCTTCCATAAATCCACATGGCTTCTGAATCCATCGCTCTGGGACCCGTGAGTCCGAAAAGCTGGTGGGGACTTTGGACTTGAACTTTCCTGAGGCCACTTGAGAAGAGGCCTAGGTTTCCACTGGCAGCCTTGTGGGGTATCTTTTATCTTCCTTGGTCAGAGGGTGAGAGCTGACTTCTCTGCAGAGATTAATTACATCTCTCCTTTACAAAGGGTTTAATCAAGGGCTATAGGGTCTTGGGAGAAACAGCGAAGGAACTCTTCCTTCTGCCCCTCGTTGAGAGAGCAGCTCACTCATCTTTAGCACCAATAACTGGAGGCGTCCCGTGTTTCTTTATCTTCTGATTATTTGAACAAGGTCTAAGGCGGGGGGAACTCTTTTATAATTTTATGAACTTGGTTGGAGCAAAACTCATCTGTCAGAGACTCTAAGAGAGGTTTATGTCTTTGACCGTTGTAGCAACACTTACCTCATCTACGAAAACTGAAAGGAAGTTGTCAGAATCTCAGATTTCTTTCCAACTTTTAAGTCATTTGGCTGTTTCTCTTGTTCATCATAAAATCAGAATTTTGACAAATTGACCTTCTTTATTCGGCAAGAGCATAAATAAGTTTCTGCCTGTGCTCTTTGCCTCAGGTCTGTACAAGCTCTGCCGTTCAAACATTTTGTTCTCATTTAAATTGGATCCTTTTCTTTTTGACCATCTTTCTCTTAATGATGGAACTGACTGCGTTGTTCTGTAGTAAGTGTCGGAGAGATATTTCCAGTGCCTTTTTTTTTTTTTTCCTGTCTTTCTGGCACGCTTGCCTTGCCCTGTCCTATGCCTAACTTCTGTTCTTGCACTCCTGGGGAGGTAGATATCTGGGCTGAAGGGCTGGTGTGATCACATTAGCATGCAAACGACTTCCACAGAGATTTGCATGGGAGAGGCACTTGTCCTTAAGGGGTGCATCTGAGAGGGGCTCCACTCTCCACTGCATCCTGCCCGGCCTCTCTGGGATCACTTCTGAATTCGGTATGGACATGGTGGCACACTTTGCCTCAGGAGGGCAAGCCTGGTCTGCGTAGCCTGCTGTCCTTCCCAGCTCCCCATTGCAACCCTGAGATTCCTTCCCGAAAATTACCAAGGGCCGTTTTATCAGCAGAATTACAAAAAGTCAGTCTCCCTCTCTCTCTCTCTCTCTTTTTAGAGTGTCACTCAGCTTCTTGAAGGAACAAAATGTACCAGTGTCATTTTCTGTTCAAATAACTCTCCTACAGGAGTCATAAACTTCTCCTCTGGACCTGAACGAATATTCTGTTACCTCTAATGGAACTCTTTTTCTTGCCGGAACAGTAACCCCTCTTGATTTACTGTTCAATCTGTATGAAAAACCTGAGTGACCTAATTCGGCTTCAATTTTCTGTGCTCGTGAGGACACTAAATGAGTCTCCTGCAGTTATGTAGTATTGCTTGTGTTGTTGTTTCTGGAAGTTTGGAATCCTGAATCTCTTTATCGGACTACCTGCTGAATCCCATTGATGGGGAGACGAGATTGTCCGGAGAGGAACATTATTTAAAATGAAGATTTCTATTAACAACGACATCAGCCACCACAAGGAGACACACACACACACACACACACACACACCCCGCCCATACCCTCACTAGCCATACACCCTGTGCTTCATTGAATGCATATAATTTTATTCTGGAATCTTCTTGTCCTATTCTGTGGTTTAAATGTTTGCACTTTGCACTTCTTGCCTCCCCTTTCATCAAAGAAAGATTCTTTTGTGCCAAGGAAGCTGAGATTCACTGACAAATTACGAGGCCCTTTGGAGAAGCAGACATTTCAGGAAGAAGTGCCCCCCCACACACACACCAGCTCCCTACCTACTCTGGGGCTCCATGTGCCCCCAGTCCCCACCTCCCATCCCCTCCCAGTCAGTGTGATTTAATCTCTGTGTTATCAGCCCCGTTGTCCTAAGATTTTTTGTTTAGTCCTATTTCCACAGACCTTTAGAAGATTAAGTAAAAGCGACTATGCCTCTAATTTCACACCTGACCCACTTTGCCAAAGAGAGGAAACCAGAACACCAAGGGATGGTTGGAGTTGTGGGATATTCAAATGAAAAAGGTCTGTGGTAAATCCAGAATGAGGGAAGGAGCCTGACCAAATCACTGGCCCTCCTCATTAATTTTCCTGTAGGATGGCCTTCATTCTACGTGAGTAAAGTTGTCTGTTTAGGGCTTCCCCCTCTCATTTAAATTATATATTTGAAAAAGAAATAATAGGTTTTCTATCAATAGTGTAGTTAAGATGCATCATATTTGGCTATATTTGGAGATTTTTGGCTATGCCACTACTTGAAAAATTAAATAGGACAAATGAAATGGACCTTTGTCCCTACAGTGAAAAATAAAAAAGCCATGATAATCATCCCATAACTATCAATAGTAATAGGAATGTGAAAGAATATTGGGCAGGTCAGAACAATTTGATCAACAGCGAAAATGGTGGAAGTTTATTATTTTTTATTTATTTTACTTATTTTTTTTAATTTCAAGTCTGATGGAAGTCTTATCGTTGCTTTCTCTCAAGATGTTTTAGTCTGGGGGCGCCTGGGTGGCTCAGTTGGTTAAGCAACTGCCTTCGGCTCAGGTCATGATCCCGGAGACCGGGGATCGAGTCCCACATCAGGCTCCCTAATCGGCAGGAAGCCTGCTTCTCCCTCTCTCATTCCCCCTGCTTGTGTCCCCTCTCTGGCTGTGTTTCTCTCTGTCAAATAAATAAAAATCTTTAAAAAAAAAAAAAGATGTTTTAGTCTGTTGCAAAGTTATACCACTTAAAGCGTTGCTACGTACGGTTGAAATAACAGCGTGATAACGAGAGTACTTCTAATAGTACATTATGACGATAAATCATTCAGTAAATCAGAATTAATAGCATATGTGTACCAAATAAGATAGGAATCTGTCATAACATTGTTTCCAGTAAAGTTAGTGGAAAAAATGGTGTGTTTCTCTTACTATCATTTTTGATGTTTTTTTTGAAACACTCATTTTGAGATTCGGGCTAAATGAAGTATTAAGATATTTTGTGACATCTGGGTCAGACAAGATTTTACTTTTTCTTTTTTTTTTTTTTAAGATCTTATTTATTTGACAGAGGGAAACACAGCTAGAGAGGGAACACAAGCAGGGGGAGTGAGAGAGGGAGAAGCAGGCTTCCCGCCGAGCAGGGAGCCCGATGTGGGACTCGATCCCGGGTCTTCGGGATCATGACCTGAGCCGAAGGCAGTCGCCCAACCAACTGAGCCACCCAGGCGCCCCAAGATTTTACTTTTTCATGTTAACATGTAGCATTATAAAGACTGACAAAACCATAATATGGATTTGTATCTATTTACTTATTTTACTTTTTTTAAAATTTTATTTCTTAAGTAATCTCTCCACCCAATGTGGGGCTTGAACCCACATCCCTGAGATCAAGAGACATATGTTCCACCAACTGAGCCAGCCAGGCACCCCGCATAATATGAGTTTTTACACAAATCTGTCATTATCAGCTTTTATAGTTGAAGTCCAGGAAAGCTGCAGTTAGGAAGTGTATATTAATTATCTACGGTGTCACTCCAGGTAGTCAGGCAGATGAGGGCTCTTGTCTGGGCTCCTTCTTTCACTAGCTCTGTGAAGTCTGCCCGTTTCTTGCTGTCTCCAAACCTGAATTTTCTCATCAGTAATATAGCATTTACTTTGTAGGGCTGTATGTGTGCATACGGGCATGAGACAGACACAGAAGGAGAGAGGGACGAGGAAGAATTAAAGAGAATCGCGCATTATCTACACCTTAGGGAAGTTAATGTTAACTTAGTTTAACTTACTACCTTTTGCTGTTCTTCATGAAATCTATTCCAAGACACCCCTGCCCCAAATTTGGAGTGAGGTTATTCTAAAAATAGATTTAAATGGCATGTAATTATTTGTAAGGATAGGATCCAGGCAAACTCTGAAGCCAGTTTATGTGGGTAACAGTCAAAGTATCCCAACTGAGTGAAGAAAGTGGAATGCCTTTATTTTGAAGAAGGGGCTGCAGTTATATTTTTGAGGATGTCTGAGATGAGAATCCCCAGCAATCCTTTTCTAGACATTTGCAGTTTTTATTTTTTAAAAAGGCTTTATGTATTTGTTTGGCAGCGAGAGAGAGAGAGAGAGAGAGAGAGAGAGCACACAAAGCAGGGGCAGTGGGAAAGGGAGAAGCAGGCTTCCCACTGAGCAGGGAGCTGGACGTGGGGCTCGATCCCAGGACCCTAGATCATGACCTGAGCTAAAGGCAGCCGCCTAACCAGCTGAGCCACCCAGGTGCCGCAGAAATTCATAGTTTCTTAAACACTGTTACGTTACCATCCTCTGCTGTCCCAAACCTGATTTTTAAAAATGCCTCATTTGCCTCTTCTTTTCTCAGACAAGCCCGGCTCACAGAGGAAGTGGTTGTGGTTGGCAAGGCTCACTCTGAATGTTTTAAGTTGGCTGATTTTTGTGACTTCAGTAGCACCTAAAATTGCTCTTGTCCACTCAGCTTTAATGGCTGTTGTCATCAGCATCTTGGCAAGGATGGTGAATGGCCTGGTTGCCTAGGACAGGACTAGAACTTAGGAAGAGAACTCTTGAGTCTCAGCTCTGTGCGCTGGCTGGCAGGGCATTCGGAAGCCAATCCCGCAGTCCTATCTCTCATTTTCCCTCTGTTCAAGGTGAGCGGTGACACTTGGCTTCCCTCCTGGATGTATCACGAGTACTTCTTGTGGGTGTCAGAGAGAGGTTAATGAAGAAGGCCAGCGTGTTGGGTAACGTGTAGCACCCATCTGCATTCATGCAAAGGTAGCTTTGCTCTGTTGAACGTCAGAAACTCTAGTTGGGTGTCAGAAACTGGCCAGCCAGCAACGTCCAGAATGTGTCTCGCCAGGAACTTAGACCCGGGGGTTCTTGTTTATCATTACGGCTAACTCATAATGTATATTTCCACCTCCTCCTTCCCTCATGTCATTGTCTCCTCTAGGCTCCAGGCTCGCATAGCTCATAGGATACAAGAACTGGAAAATCTGCCTGGCTCTTTGCCACCAGATTTACGAACCAAAGCTACAGTGGAACTGAAAGCGCTTCGGTTACTCAATTTCCAGCGTCAGGTAATGCCTTTTCCTCAGCAGATCTGAGACATAGGAAATAAATGTAAGTTTGTTCAATATTGTTTTAAAGATAAACTTAGTCAAATAGTGTATCTTTTAGACCAGCCACATAGAGTTCAAAGTAATGGAGATGAATTGCTTATTATTCTATTTTTTTGCCTCTGTTTGTCAGAAACATATTCCCCCCCTCCTATATTATGGTTTCCAAAGTCAGAGTAATGGCATTTTGTTACCGTGGATGAAACCTCGAGAACAAATGGGATAGCTTGCCTTTACGACTTCCAAGAAAAACAAGAAGGTGGGAGAGCAGGATCAGAGCCTCTTTTGTAAACACAAATGTAAAATCCTAGCCTTGATGACGAAAATAATTTTAACAAATATGGTAGCCGCTTTGCTAAATGAATAGCTCACCATTTACAGAAACACATAAAACCGTTTGACCCCATCAGACCCCCATGTGGTGACTGATCCGTGGGTGATCATCTCTTGTTCTCCCCATGCTTCTTAGCGGTCACTGGTGAATCAGAACTAGCGTGACAATCTATTTTATCGTTGCTTAACTACTAGTGAAGGGAAAGGGAGCTCATTTTTGCATCGGCGAGTTTTGCTTTGTGGACCCAACAGGTGCAGGTTTCCCCGTCTGCTCACTGCCTCATTTAGCCAAAGGAGTAGAGGGATGCGTGCTCCTCGGGCTGGTGGCTTGACCCGGTGAAAGTCTCGGGGTGTGCAAAATGAATTATTAACGGATGAAAGCAGTTTGGAAGTACGGAGCTGCAGGACTCGGTCCGTCGCAAGATGTGACTGAAATCGCAAAGCCACCCCACCCGCTACTGTCCTGTGATCCCGGGAGGACATTTGCATTCTTGCTTGTGATGTCCACAAGAGGACGTTCATGGTGGCAGGGTGCTAGCTGGCCATAGCCCTGTGGGAGTAGATTTCAGCTGAAGGTCAAAAACAAAGAAAATCAAAGGCTCTGAGTCCCATTTATTTCCTTTCTTATAGGTGATGTCATACAATTCGTTGATAAAGTGCTTGATACAGTAATTGTTAAATGACTAATAGCCAAGCATATTTTCACAAGTGAGATTATATTCAAACTCACTTCACTATGCTGGACTCTTACCAGTCTCTGACTTTTTGCTTGACGTTGTAGAAAAATCCATGATCTGTGAATTTTTCCTGTGAATTAACTGTAATTGATGCTGATTTGAGGTTCAACTGAATTACTCTTTACATAGATAGTCCCAACCCTACTGGTGGCTACCACCACATAATGTACAACATAAGTAGGACATCATACTGGTGATATTCTAGGGGTACCGGGGTGGCTCAGTCTTCAAGTGACTGCCTTCAGCTCCGGTCATGATCTCATGACCCCAGAGTCCTGAGATCAAGTCCCACATCGGGCTCCCTGCTCGGCGGGAAGCCTGCTTCTCCCTCTCCTACTCCCCCTGCTTGTGTTCCCTCTCTGGCTGTGTTTCTCTCTGTCAAATAAATAAATAAAATCTTTTTTTAAAAAAAAACATCATATTGATGATAATCGAAAGGAAGTCCATGAGGAAGGAAGCTAACACCTGTATTTCCCATCTTTTATATGAGAATGAACATTGAACTATATTGTTTGAGTATCTGCTGCTACTCTACATGAACAGGAAGTCATTTTTGTACTCTTTTTTTGCAGAGCAGCATTAAAGTTAATCTTCAGACACAAAGAGAATGTTAGTGTGGCACTTAAAATGAAGTCAAATATTTCAAAAGCTCATTAACTAATTAATATCATTAGAATAATTAAACAGAATGAATGAATTTATTTAAAACCCAAGACAGCGTCTGCCTTTTTTTCAGTGTTACAGTGCTGTGTGTGTGTGTGTGTGTGTGTGTGTGTGTGTGTGTGTGTTTCCCTAATCTGAATGACTTGGAAAGAAAACTTATGCCATCTTTGAAAACACCCCATAAATTTGGCATGGTGTAGTCCCTTCATTTACAAAAGGGCCAACTGTGGTAGTGAACCTTCTTAAGTCCCTGTGCACGTCTACTAACTGGGAGCTAGAGCAGGCCGGGGCCTAGGAGCCTCTCCAGCCGTTCTTCCCCCCTACCGCGCCCCCCACAGCTGAGACAGGAGGTGGTGGCCTGCATGAGACGGGACACGACCCTGGAGACGGCCCTCAACTCCAAAGCCTACAAAAGGAGCAAGCGCCAGACCCTGCGGGAGGCCCGCATGACGGAGAAGCTGGAGAAGCAGCAGAAGATCGAGCAGGAGAGGAAACGCCGGCAGAAGCACCAGGTACCGAGGGCTGGACCCTGCGCCCCCACGTTGGCAGAGACGCCCCGACCGAGCCCACGGGCGGAGGTGGGAGGACTGGCGAACGGATTGGGGTGGGCGGTGGGAACATCGCAGAGCAGAAAGGTTCCCTGGAGCTCTCGTGGGCCGACTGCCCCAAGGAACAGGTGAGGAAAACAGACCACACCAGGCACATGGGTGGCCTGCCCACAGCCTCGTGTGGCTGGGATGAGGTGGGGGACTGGGCTTTCTGGGTACCAGGCAGGTGTCTTCTTCATCATGCCCCCGCAGCTGCCTGCTGGATGGGCAACGGCGGGGTGCTGGGGCCAAAAAGCCTGAGGAGCGGGGACTTGGGAAAGGAAAGAAGACAGCAAATGGTTATTTTTATAGCAAATATAAATACAGTCTCCTGGGCTATCCAGGGCCCAGTTGGAGGTCTCATAGGGGCAGATATTTTAAAACATTCCTTTCCTAGGCATTTGGAAGTAGTTTGTTGGAGGACCTGATTTTGCATTGCAATCCTATACATTGTGGCTGTTTTCCTGGGCTTAATTTAGTGGCCGGCTTTGTTTCAGATGTTCACTGGTACACATTTCCTCTCCTGTCTTTAAAAAGCCGATCCAAATTATGTGTGGTGAGTTTAGCTGCCCCTCTGCTGTATTTCAAGTCACGGTGCCAAGGCATCTGAGTTAGAACAGGGAGGCATTACTTTTATAATCTGGTTCTCCCTGGAAATATCCACCTCCCTCGGGTTTATTGGAGGGTTATTTGCTTTCAGTTTTATCCTTGCTCGTTTTGTAGAGGCTGCTTTTCCCACTAGCCCCAAAGCCCAGAGCTCAGCTACCAACACACATCCCAGAGCACCGCCCCACAGAGGATTCTAGTCTTCTGCTAGCGTGAAATGCACCCTGAGCATTTTCTTGGGCTTCACGGAAACCTCAGGTGACCCTGGCAAGTAGACTTTCAGTATCGTTTTTCCTTCTCCCCTCGGGTCCTGTAGGAATACCTGAACAGCATTCTGCAGCATGCAAAAGATTTTAAGGAGTACCATCGCTCTGTGGCCGGGAAGATCCAGAAGCTGTCCAAGGCGGTGGCAACTTGGCATGCCAACACCGAAAGAGAACAGAAAAAAGAGACGGAGCGGATCGAAAAGGAGAGAATGCGGAGACTGATGGTAAGGGGCTTGCCTGCGGGGACCCCGGATAGTGGGGTTCGCGCATGCACCTGTGTTGAGAATGTTCAATATGCCATCTCAAGAGTGGGTGAAAGCATCTAATCAAATACATGAACATACCCCTTTGAACTTCGTACGGATGGAGTAAAAACATATCCTTCCTGAACGATGCATGACACAGTCCCGGGCCACAGCCGAAGGGTGTGTAAGATTTCCGTGTCCTGGGGCAGCCTTGCTCTGCAGAATAGCTTCTCCCGTGGAGGCCATTTAACGACCAGGTCTGGAAGGATGGAGGTGATCGTTCTTATTAAAATATTGCCTCTCTGAGACTAACGATACAAGTTGGTTTGGGCAAATGTGTCATTAACCTGTGTCTTGGACTCGAAGAAGGTCTGTTTCTTGAAGCCATTGGTGCTTATCCTTTTTTTACATTTTTTTTTTTTTTTTTTTTTTTTAGGGATAAAAATTTCTCCCGTCTAGTGTAAAAAGTGATTTTTAAGTTAATTTTGAAAGGTTACTTTTTTGGTTATGGCTGTGTTCTTGTCAGAGGCTCTTCATGGACCATAACCTATGTGCTGTTATGTTTTAGTGGGGAGATAAATACAGAAGGGATCGGTTCACATAGCTGGCCTGGGCATCTGGTTTTATTGACCCTTGGTTTTTGGAATTGGACCTCAGAGCAACATTGCAGATTTCAGAAAAGCATGTGTGATCTAAAATGATAGGAGACCTATCTATCTGGGACATAATGCTGGACTGTGGGGTGGGACGAGATCATTAGCCTTGACCCATAATTACGTCCCTGGAAAATTCCAAGTGACGTTGTCTCCTTCTGGTAGCCCAGTGCTTTGCATTTTGTTTTCCTTACCTTTTTTGGATTCCAGAGAGTAAAGATATTTTAAAAGCCTCTGTGTCCAGGTACCACTAAATCTTACCGTCTTCTCCCACCTTCTTCTCCTTTTGTGGGGCAGCGGAGGAGAAGACTGTCCATGAGGTTCTACCCAGCCGGGGAGGCCATTTTCCAGTGATCCGAGTAGCAAGCAGTCAGATTTGTGTGATTCAGCTGGAGTGAACGTATATTAGAACGTTAGTAACAGATTGTCTTGACGCTAATGATTAGGCATTTGCAAATCATTAATTTTTGCAATTAAATGATGTAATATACAGATAACAGAGAAACTGACTTTTTTTTTTTTTTTAATCACTCTTTCTTCAAGTGAGATCAACCATAACCAAAAGCAATTAGAGTTATAATAGCATTGGAGGTTCCTGCTCATGCCGGGACAGACAGCAGCTAGACTGAGTGTAAAATTGCTGTCACTCGGGGAGACGCTGAAGTGACACCCCTGGACTGAAGGTCCTCCTCTTGGGCATTTTGTGACATGTCCCTTTTATCCTGCATCACACGAGGAAAATGTTTGGGGATGTCCTTTTATTGGGACGTATAAAAAAGATTTCTCCTGGACTGGCTACGAGGATGTCAGGCTTTTTATGGCATTTAACCTCATAAAGTTGCTTAATGGGAGGTAGAAGTGGAAATGAGTGAATCAGTTCTATTGCTCAGCAGTATCGGAGTTCAGGTGCTGAGCGGCTCGCCTGCGGTCACCTGGGCCCGCCGGGCCCTGCCAGGCTGTGACAGAAACCCCCCCAGATTCGACATCTCCTGTCAGCCGCTACATTTGTCATGCTTTTACATACGAGAAGTTACACTTGTCAAAGTCCATTTGAGTCTTTGCCCTAAGAAGTGCTGATTGACAGGTTGCTGAATGAAACGGTAATGTGTCGGGAATGGGCCGCCGGACAGCGGGAGTCATCGTGAGTTCATTTGGGTTGCTTGGTGTTGGTTACCTGAGAGACTATACTCTTCTCTCCACTTTGGGTTGTTCCTGAACATTTCCAAGTGAAGGATACATTTCGGAGGGTGAATTGGCAAATTTTAGCATCTTATTGTGTGTGTGTGTGTGTGTGTGTGTGTGTGTGTGTGCGCGCGCGCGTGTGTGTGCGCGTGTGCGCACGCGCACGCGCAAAGAAACCTAGAAAAACACAGAGCTGAGTCAAAGTGCTTGCCCACACCAGTAAATAGTATGGTTTTGGGTCCTGACTTTGCCATGGAGGCCAGGCGTGCATCCCTGTCCGTCCACCCTCCCCCCACCCCGTCCTGGCTTGTGCAGTCACTCCTGCAGCCCAGATCATTCCTACCACAGCGCTCAGCACCGGTCAGAGTTTGGACGGTGATGGGGAACGCTGAGTGGAGCGTGGAGTTGTGTGCATACCTTTATTGTGCTCTGATCGTGTCCTCCTTTCCTTAATAGGCTGAAGATGAAGAGGGCTATAGAAAACTGATCGATCAAAAGAAAGACCGGCGCTTAGCTTACCTTCTGCAGCAGACCGATGAGTATGTGGCCAACCTGACCAACCTGGTCTGGGAGCACAAGCAAGCTCAAGCAGCCAAAGAGAAGAAGAAGAGGAGGAGGAGGAAGAAGGTGAGCATTGTGATGGCAGCAGCCGAGCCTGGGTCGATCGGGGAGCCATGTATGGTCAGGGGCCACTCGAAGACACTTTAATACACACCCCTTACCAACCTGGTGGAAGATTCAGATGACTGTGTTGCAAAAAATGCCTATGCCAATGGGCATGGTGTGAGGGAGGGAACCAGGCATGCCAGACGGGATTGGAGGGGAGCATGTAATGAGTGGGAAGTGAACTGAAACGGTTCAGTCCGCGTTTTCCTTGTTTCCACATGAAGCGTACGTGGTCAAAAGGAAAAGGGAACACACGGGCACACATGTGTGTTTGCTTGAGGTTACTGCCAGAGTGGCAGGGCCGTGGAAATGGAGCAGGAGAGGCGACGTACCGTTGGAGGGAACCCGAGGAAGGTGTGCGGGATGGCTTCGGGGTACTGTCGGAGCCTGCGTGAGCCTGTTTGTGCCCAAATGGTGCCTTCGCGTCACCTGCCCTGCTGTGACACTGCGGTGAATGGGTCTTCTGCCCTTACAGAGGACAGTGAATGGTTTCATGTAAAATAGAACCCAATCAGTATGGAAAGGGAAGGATAAGATTTAGAATCTCGGTTCTCCGGCTGTTGCATCTGGGTGACGTGTAAACGGCCCAGGGTCGACCTGTGAATGTAGGTCCTCTTTGAAGCTTGAGTGATCTGGGGCTTTGGCTCGCAGATCGTATTTGGTTTTCATGGTAGATCCTGAGTGGTCTGGGGGACACACAACGTCCACAGGAGACCGGAAGTCCTGTCAGGGTCGTGAGGAGTGAGGCTGGGTGGCATTCATCATGCATTCTCTGCACCGAATCACCGAACAGAATGTTTCTCGAAAAATAATGAATTTCATGGCTCCTGAATTCTCATACCTGCTTCATAATTAAGGGGGAGGAATGAATGATGGAGAAGGCGCCTCCTCGCCCCTGACTCCTTTGGTATAAGAACGCTTCCCGCATTGTAGAGATGAGCAGGGAATGACTCAGGGCTTGGATTTAGACATTCTGTCGGTGAGAAATACCTCATTTTCCTGTCAAGGTAGCATTACAGACTTTGCAGAATTCCAGCTCCCAATTTCTGACTTAAAAGGACGTGTTCGGAGTCAGGAAAAAGCACACAGGCAAACAGATGGAATTCGGTAACATCCCGCGAGGGGACCCCTTGTGAAATGATGGTTTTCGTTCTTCCTAACGGAGGTGTACTTTGCAGAGCTTGCCACAAAAGGGCACCGCCATTACCGGTGTTTTCAGTACTGAAGTTCAAATTCTACTTTTTGTATGTGATTAAGAACTAATGGCCCAGATTTGTGCTTCTGGCTTATAATTAATAGATTCCTGTCATGACATTAGATTGTTACATCATTGTCGGCAAAGAAAGATATATCACTGAGTGATAGCAATTATGCCTATATTTTCGCGCTAATCTGTGCAAAGCAGGAACCTATCATAATATTTTTCCTGGTGCTGCCAACCCCCAGGTGATCTATAGGTTGGCTCTCTACTTCCCTTCAAGCTTGCCGATCGCAGATCCTCTTTCTCTTTTATCCATTTGTCTGGCACATATTAAATGGACACTTACTGTGAACCAGGCAAAGGGCTCAGTGCTGGGGGAGAAAGACGGAGATGTTGAGGAAGAGCACACTGGTCCCCTCTCTCAGTCCCATCAGACAGTGGGAGACAGAGAGACAGCGATCAGACACGCACCCAAATAGATAATGGTAAACCATGACGGTCGCTGTGAAGGAAGGCTGGGAAGCAAACCCGGGAGGGTCCTGACTTCCTGGCAAATGAATGATCCATATCAGTGCCGGTCCAGCTCCTGTCTGCGGGATAGGAACCTCCGGGCGACTCCTGCTGGTTATCTCACGTGACTATGTGCAGAGTCTTGATGTTGTCACCAGCTCTTGGCCTCTTCCCTGACATGCTCTCAGAAGGCCTGGCACGTGAGCTCGCCGGGCTCTTGCAAGACTGAGGAGCACAGGCAGGATTTCCTTCTAGAGCCTTCTTGCTAGGACGAACGGGATGAGGAAGGAAACCGAAGAAACCCAGTCCCTCCCCAGTCCTTTCTGAAAACTTTCGTGGGGCTTTGAGACTTGGTTCGAAGCAAGTTGCCCAATTCCAGAGGCACCTTTATTCAAGTACAAAGGAAATGGATGCTTTCAAAAGCTAATTATTGGACAGTCTGGATCATCTGTCATTCTTCCCTCCGTTAGACTGAATGATCGAGGGTGGCTTGTTCTCACTTCTCTGTTGGGGAGGACGGCTATGCCCAGAAGCTTAACTATTCTGTGCCGACCCTTTCAGCTCTCCCCACAGAACTGGGTATGATGGTGTACCTATCTGGAGTTTGTTTTGTGCAATTAAGTAAGACCCCAGGCAGCCTTTGTTCTCGGTGACCCAGTGGCCCGAGAGCATTGTGCTGTAGCAACCGGTGCGGGGACGGCTAGCATCCACGCGCCTCTGTCTGCCTTGTCCGTGGGGAGGGCGGCTGAATGTGGGATTTCACTGGAAAAAGGATTAATTTTTTTTCTTAATAATGCCCCAGTGTAACAGAGAAGGCCTCTTTCTTTCTAGGGAAGTGTATTGTGTTTCCTTATTGTTGGTAATCAGGAGAGTGGGTTTCCTTGAACCTGCCATGAGCGTGTCTGCACCTCTGTTCCCGTCATTAGAGCCGCTGCTGCAAAGTATACCTTTATAACTCGTTCCGTAACTTACCGCTCTCAGCCCGATCTTCCATTAATGCACTTGAAGTGAAAGAAAAGGGAGCACCTCGGTATTAGAGGAGGAATAATCCGCAAAGTAGTGAAATGTCCGAGTAGGTGAAACGCGCCTCTGCAGGGCGACAAGATAAGTGTGCCCGACGTGCGCTCAGCATGACCTTGTGGTCTCCGTCCTCGCCACGACGGTTCTCTGACGTCTGCCGGGTGACTACAGCATAAAAAAGGGAAGGAGCTACATAAAGCCTCCAGGCTGTGTACAGGTCAGCTTGAGCATGCGAACATAGACAGCTGGGCCACCGCCCAAGAACTTAGGTCAACCTGCAGACTTTTAAGCTCCTAACTGTGTCGCAAGACCTGTCCTACTAATTTGCTTTTATTCCCTTATAGAATATGTCCTTAAAAGTTCTGTTGCCTAGTGCTTCGGCCTCTCCGTCTGTGAGGAGGTGATGGGATTACATGGCAAAGTGTGTCTGAAGCATTTAGAAAGTACCTGGACTCATAGTACGTGCTCAGTAAATAGTTATTTTATGCAACAATTCTGTGCTATGAATGCAGGATAGCAATTATTGAAACGTGGTACTAAGGGTTTGTTTGTTTTTAATAAAATCTTCCGGGGCGCCTGGGTGGCTCAGTTGGTTAAGCGACTGCCTTCAGCTCAGGTCATGATCCCGGAGACCCGGGATCGAGCCCCACATCGGGCTCCCTGCTCGGCGGGAAGCCTGCTTCTCCCTCTCTCACTCCCCCTGCTTGTGTTCCCTCTCTGGCTGTGTTTCTCTCTATCCAATAAATAAAATCTTAAAAAAAAAATCTCCCTTTTTCCCATGTTGTATATTCTCAATGATATTAAGAGAATACAAGTTTGGTTGCCGTTTCCCCCCAGTTCGGATCAGTTAGGTGTTGGGTAGGATGTCGTTTTGCCAGTGACAGGCTCTTTGACCACTGACTTGGAAACGTGCTTGGAAACGAGGATTTATCCTCTTTGGTGGACCTCGCTAGCTCGGACAAGGAGAATTTTCTAATTGTGGGGCCTCTCATTGGCAGTGGTTCCTGATGGTCATCGGGTGGTCCTTGCACAGCTCTAGGTGTTTCTCCTTAAGCTCTGGTTACGAGGCCGGGCTTGCCACCCCCCACCACCTCCCACGTCCAGCCTACTAAGAAGTCTAGTCCCTTCACGGGTTCTGCCTCCTGAGCCATTGACTTCAGGCTGCAAATAAATATTTGATTCCCTCTTCCCGATCTTTCAATGTAGCATGAACCAACAGAACTACACCCTTGTTGTGAATGTGTGACATTTCTCGGAAACTCATGACAACTAACAGGAACCAGCAGAGAATCCATGGGGACTTCTGTGCCAAGTACCTTTTTCATCGTGGTGTTTGCTCTTCCTTCTGAAAGTTCTTTTATTCTCTTTCTCAGAAAACACTGTTAGAAGCACATCTCAGGACCATGGCATTTTGGAGGGGGGATCTTTCTGGCACAGAATTCTGCACTGGTCAGTATAGCTATAGGAAATGTGTTTTTACCCTTTTTAGATAGCAACAAATCAGAGAAACCTCTTGGTGTAAGTTTTGGTGAAAAAAGCATGAGATGCAAAGTAGTGGCATGGTTGACTCCTTTCTTTTCAATTCAAGTTACTCTCCGGCTCTTCCCAATTCTTTTCTTGCTCCTGTTTGTCCCCAAGGTGATGATTTTCCCTTGCAAGGAGACTGGAACAGGTGAAAGGAAGTTTCTTTTTCTTTTTTTTTTTTTTCAGAGATTTATTTCTTTATTTTTTTAGAGAGGGACAGAGAGCACGAGGAAGGGGAGAGAGGGAGAGAATTCTAAGCCGACTCTGCGCTGAGCACAGAGCCTGACGTGGGCTCGATCTCACGACCCAGAGATCATGACCTGCGCCAAAACCAAGAGTCGGATGCTTAACCGACTGAACCACTCAGGCACCCCTGAAAGAAAGGCTCTAAGGTAATTGTGGGCGTTGTGAGTGCAGGGACTCTGCTAACGGTAGAGGAGGGCAATGCCACAGTGATGAGTCGTTTGATTAGTCAACTATCGAAATGGGTGAAAACAGAAGTTTGGATAAAAGTCCTGCTTTACTGGATTGACTGGTTACTTGAGTCAAAAATGTTGGAATTGGCTTTCTCTGCAGGGTGCAACCAAAGTCATATGCAAGTGCCTGTTAATTTGATATTCTTGGGTCTTTTTTATTGCCTGATCACCTATCTTAATGCTCAAAGGTCCACTTAAATGACAGTAAAAAATAATCCACATGGTTTCTGGAAGCTCAGGTTCCCACTGAAACAGAATGAGCCTTTATGGTGCCCGCATTTTGAATGTTTTAGCAGAGTACTTTATAATATAAATTGTAAAATTGTAAAATATTTGGTACAAAACTGTTTTCTTCACAGATTGAGGCTGTTTGTGGCCTGCGTTACGGTAATCTGGGTGAAGCAGCCCACTCGAGTTTATTTCCCTGGGTTCAGCTTACACGGGATTTTCCTGTCTCGGGATTCCTTTGCCTCCTCACCTCTGTCACTCATTATTTTCTGTAGCATCTGCCGGGAAGACAGGTCCATGCACACAGCTTGGTGAAGCCTCCCAAATGGAATTTCTAAATCGCCTCTGGCCTTGGAAATTGGGAAGCCACCTTGTTTTTGGTTTTGACTGATGTGTTCTGTATCCCCTCCTATCACCAGGTGAACGATCCTCTCCCTCCCTCCAGCAGGAGGATTAGCTCCCACCTCTCTGTAGGTAGGAAGAAGCCAGGACCGACAGAGTTCCTTCTAGTCCTGATTAATGCGTGAATGAATGGCAGCGGATTGTTTTATTTTGTGTTTAGTCCGTGGAAAAAACTCAGCTCAGGCATCCGCTGGTCATCTAGGAGGTGTTTATGATCACATGATGGAGAAAACTGTATGAGAAGGTTCCCCCGCTGGTGGGAGACGTGGTAGCACCAATCACAGCTTGAAGTTAATCTTGAACCAAGGAAATGGACGCAGGTTTTTTGTTTTGTTTTGGGGGGAGAGGGCTGGGCAGCGAGGATAAGGCACCGCTGTAATGTGAGAACCAAAGATTCTTGTCTCTAAACTGAAAGAATCCAAGGCATGATGGGAGAACGTGTTATCACTTGTCAGAGAGAAGACTGCCACCTGGCTTCCACATCGTGTAATAACAGCAGGACCCGGTGTACAATCAGGGCATGCAAGGGACCTCTCGCAGAGCGCCGGTTCAGGGAGGAATAGTGTGTGTCTGTGTGTGTGTGTGTGTCTGTCTGTCTGTCTGTGTGTGTGTTCGTTCTTAACTGTATGATGACTTGCAGAGAGACCGGCATCTAATTATAATGATGATGACTCACTGGGTATGTGCTAAGTGGACAGCACTGTTTCGATGCTTCCCTTCCTTTCTTCATTCACCATTTACCGAGTACCTTCTATGCACTAGGACTCCTTGTAAGTGTGGGGACACACAAATGACAAAAACAGAAATTCCTGACTTCAGGCAGTGCTATAGCCATTTCTCGTGGCCATAAAGGAGTCATCCTCGGACTAGCATTGAATCTTTTACATGGTGGAGGGGAACGCTGGCCATGTATAGTTCATGGAGCCTTGGATCGCACATCCTGAAATAATGCGTTCGGCTTCTTCCCTACAAGGGAGGGACTGTTACTGTCCCTTGTTTACGGAAGAGGGAACCACGTCGCAGAGATTTGCCCAAGATCACACAGCTAAGGTCTCTCATACTGAGCAGCAGAGCTGGGATTCAAACACTGGTGGTCTAGTCCCAGAACCAATTTCTTAAATCTCGTATTACATTGCCTCTCGAATTTGATACCGAGTGGAATTTTTAAAATGAGTTGAGAGGATTTTCAGTAAAGGAAGGGCCTGGTGGTGGGGTAGTTTTTAGATATCACTCTAGTGAAGTCTGTAGCATATTCATAGAAGACTATCCTTTAGAATGATTTTGAATCTATTATTCATGGTCCTTCAAGCTTTTTATTGGATCACCATTCATTGGGATGGTGATCCAGTTCCATTAGCTAGATATTGGAAATTGGCTTATCTATTGTCTCATTTGATTTTCTTTGTTGGCCGAATTTGTAGCGTATTTCTGATTTGTATGGAAAGAATGGTGGGATTAATTGACTTTTTCCTGTTAATTAAAACAGTCGTCTGAGTATAGTGCCTGAGAATTCCAAAAATGGAACTGTGAGGGGCTGCTTGAAGGGGTGGCTTCTTTTCTGAGCTTTTCTGCCGTCCTTCCCTGCATCCGTATTCTGGATGTAGGACCTCGTGCTTTTCAGGGCTGACCATTTCTTTTGGGCCCGTGAACATTCCACACTGGGGTGACACAGAAAATTAAATTCTTGGGAAATCATCACCAAAGGGAGCATTTTATTTCCTACTCTTTGTTCACGCCTTGTGCTTTCTTGTACAGACACACACGTATTTCTTATAAGAAAATTTTGAAAAAACTTCAAAAATTTCAGACATTTACGGGAACTGCTTTTCTTCAGTGTAGACAAAAGGTTGGATTTTGAACATTTTCTATAAAAGCTGTTTTGTCAAGAAAACCATTGAGTTATTTTTGTGGAAAGCAAAGCTGTATTATGTAATCAATGCCTTAAGTAAACAAAGTAGGGTTAATATCGATTCTGTATCATTATATATATTTTTAATTAACTAAAGAGCCCACAGAAGGAAAGCTCATTTTCTTAAAGGTCTTGATGAAGGAAATGACTAAAGTTGTGTGTGTGTGTGTTTTTTTTCCCCCCACACAGAAGTAGTGTAGCTTTCCAGCCATAACTTTAAAATAAGGATTCTGTAGAGGTGATGGTAAAGATTTCACTTGTCAGAAGGTTGTTATAAATGTAAGAAATTTGAGACTCTTTCCTGTTTATTGCAGATGAGACTCTCGAGTATGTACAAAACGTGATATAATCTTAGCTTTTCATTTAGGCTGCCTTTGAGGCAGATAGAGGTTAATGGACTAAGATATTGAAATATTTAAGAAATGGTCGGTGACAGAATTTTTCATGAGATCATAGTACCTGCATCAAATTTTCTCATATTGCCCACCGTGGAAATACTATATAACATGAAAAGCCAATTAGGTAGAATGGGAAACATCCAGAGAATTCACAGGCTGTTGTATGATTCTATATTTTTATGACCCAAGAAGCGGTTCCAAGTTTACCAGTGATGGACATTTTTAGAAAACTTGCTAAGGGGAATGAGAAAGTTGGGTGGTTACGTCAGGTTTCGTCTTCCTGGTGCCAGACCCAAGAGGGACATCTCCCCTTGCTGCTCCTGTGTCTTCGGCTCTTTGGGTCCTGGAAGGCATCATCGACGAATCTTTGGCGTGGGCAAGCCTTGAATCACGCCTGGCTTTCAGTCACTCCCTCCGAGTTGCCAGTAAAACACAGACACAAGCACACACACAAACACTTAGTTTTAGACAGTGAAGAGAAATAGACATAAAAGGCCTCAATACCTAAGCTCTGTTAGATGACAGTGGTGAGTAGTGAGGAAGTGCTCTTTTGGGCCACCGAGGTGCCACGAAATCTTTCCCATGGGCAGCTTCTTGATTGACGTGTAACCTCTGACCTTGCTTTGCAGAAAGCTGAAGAGATTGCCGAGGGAGGAGAGTCTGCCCTGGGACCAGACGGAGAGGTGAGGAGTTCTGGGCCCTTCCTGCATGTTCTGCTCAGTGAGTCCCCCCGCCCTGCCCTACAGCACCGTTTTCTGTGAATACTAACTTTATTTTTACTCAGCTATTCATTTCTAAGTAAAAATAGTCATACGTTAACTTAGAAGAAAGGCGAGTAGAAAAGGGATATACTGGAACGAAATCTCCTTCCGTCTCGGACTGCTAATCAACTGATATTAAGTTTGTGTACCGTTCCAGAATCTTCTATATGCATATATGTTTATGAATACATAGCATGTGTAAAAATCTCAACGTGATTCTATAATTGCATTTTCCCTATAAATGATACAGAAGCATGAGATACGACCCAGTTTCCATAGTGTATTACTAATTTGAAATTATAGAACTCCATAAACACAGTTTACATATTTGGGGAGCTTCTTTTTTTGACACTTTTGTATAGGCTTATGACAGAGCTTCTCTGTGTAGATTCATCAGTACATTCCTAAATGTGATTTCTCAGGATTTTGAAAATTCCCCTGAATCATGAGAACACAATTATTTACTTTCTGGATTTTTTCTTTTTTTTTCCTCCAAAAACTCAGAAAGTTCTCTGCCAGGGATTCACACGAGAAGGCAGAGCCCCAGAGCGGGATGGGAAGGCAGGAATTTGTTTCAAACTGCCTTCTCCTCTCTCAGATTCTGATACCTGCTTGGGAGCCCCCTCTAGAATCTGTGCATGCGAGGCACGCTGTGAGTGTCAACAGCCTGGGTCCAGAGATACAATGCTGAGACCATTATTGCACACGGAAGTTCCCTGGACAATAAATGTTGCTTCACCACCATTCTCTATCAAAAGGAAAGAAAGATTCGGGAGGAGTGTCTCACGTGTCAGACAATCTCAGTGGGCCGTTCTGGGGGAAGAATACTATCTATGGAGCACTTGGAAACAGCTCTCATTTATGAAAGCCCCAGCCTTCCCTAAGCCCGCCTCACGGGGGTCTGTAATTAACAAGCACCCGGGGAGAGATGTAAGGCGCTGGTGGGACAGTGCTCTTACCTTTTATTATCTCTCGGGAAGGTCAGCCGCTGATCTTGGGCTTGTGACGTACACCTTTCTCTTTTTTTTAATCTTGACATGTGCATTCTGTTTGCTGAAGCTGGCAAAGTGGACATCTTGCTCAGTCTGTTTTGAATCATGTTCTTACGCTCTGCCGTGCTCATTCAGGTCCTTTGCCAAAGTTC